>LOEQ01000692.1:210986-234244 GCA_001685075.1 Bramus lutescens | reverse complement strand
TTCCTTCCTTCCTTCCTTCCTTCCTTTCTTTCTTTTCTTCCTTTCTTCCTTTCCCCCCTCCTTCCTTTCTTCCATCCATCTGTCTGTCTTTCCCAGGATCAAGACCTTGATCCTAAGGAGTTATTCCTAAACACAAGCAAATAAAGGCAATGATAATTGGGGCATGTCTGTATATTTGCACACATACACATACAAATAAAAATAAAAGAAGAGGTCTTGAATTCCAGAAGAGATGATTAAGGTGACATTGGGGTAGTTGTTGGGAGAGGGAAGGGTTGGGGAAAGGATGCAAATGCAGAAATACTAAGTACTAACACACAGAGTTAAAAAACAGTCTGCTCATGGTTCAGAGCTTGTATGAATGAAAATTAATACCCTTGCAGCCTCTGTAAGTAGGAATAAAGTTTTAGCAGAGTAACAAAAACGAAATAAAAAACACCAACAATGAGAGGGACAGTCATCTGGAAATGACTAATGAATCTTTATCGTGGTACCAAAGGTGGTATCATTACCTTTTCCATCTATTTTCTTATTTTCATAGCAGATTATTAGCAACAAACTAAGAATGCAAGACACATTGTATGAAAAATTAATCATGCTTTTCAACAAGCTATAAATTGGAAACAGATCTGTGCCTCTCCATATTGATCTGATTCTTTTTTTCCAATAAAAGTACACAATCTTCATGAAAAGACTGAGCTGTCTTGCATCAGATCTAACACATAAATTCCATCATCTTGCTTTGTTTCAGGAAGCTTCCTATGAAGAAGGGCTTGCCTTTGTTCTCATTCTCTCCCAACAACAATTGTGTCTTTAGAGAAAGAACCGCCTCAGGCCTTCAAACAAGAAATAGAACTGTTCTTTTTGTACAAGGTCAAGATCTACAGGTGTCTGTTGCTGTGATAGGCACCATGGCCAAAAACAACTTGGAGAGGAAGGAGTTTATTTGGCTGATATCTTACAATCCACCATAAGGCAGGAAATCAAATCAGGAACCTAAAGGCAGGAACTGAAACAGAGAGTGGGAGAATGCTGTTTACTGTCTGGCTCCTCTGCTTTGTGTCAGCTGGACCACCTGCCAGTATGGCACTGAGCACAATGATCTTGGCTGTCCCACACACATCTTTCATAAAGAAAACATCTCAGACATTCCCTCAGGGCAAGCTGATAGAGACAGGTCTTTAACTGATGGGTCCTCTTCCTAGATGTCTTTAGTTCATGTCATATGGACAAAAACCTAACCAGAAAAGCAGGATTAATGACTACATAATGCATTTCTTATAAGTCCCCAATTCATAGGCAGAAGAAAGTCTATCTTAAGAAAAAGTAAGTTAGTGAAAATAAACTACAGTATTTGTTAATCATGTAGTCAGTCTCATTGGGGGAAAGAAGATAAAATCAGAGATTTTTTTCTTTCTGTTTCAAAATAAAAACAAAGGGGTAACTGCATAGCCGTCAGCTTACCGTTGTGAATGCTACTGGATCAGAAAGTTAGCGGACCTCCAGGCCGAGCCCGCTGCAGGCTCAGGCCAACTGCTCTCAGTCATCCTACTCTCTTCTTCCGCTTTCACAGATTCTCTCCTGCTGTGGCCTACTCTGCTCCTGCGCGGCTTGCCCAAGGCCTTGTCATTCAGTTTTGCTCAGGGACGAGCTTCTTCACCAGATGGCCCAGGGAGTACAGACCACAATAAATGAGAATCCTTCTTGGAAATCTGCATTGTTCGTGTCCATCATTGATAATGACATGCGCTTGTTCATTTCATTCACATGCTGTATAAACGTTCATTCCAAAATAAATCCTCAATCAAGACTATTCTCCTCTTGGTGACCAACAGCAACAATCTTCAGACACAAAGAGAGAGAGAACTTCTGACCGCATTTCCAGATTTTTCTTTGCCAAGCCATTTAAGTAAGAAAAGAATGAGTTGGTGGTGCCCAGGCTGCCAAGGAATACTTTCATGGATGCTCTTGTTTTTATCCCAGTGATCCTCCTGGCCACAGTGTCCAAGAGGCTTTGAGTGAGTGGTCCGAAACTGTGCCTGGTCCTATTATTACCTCTAGCTGGCAGATGCTCAGAGTATTCCTGTGTTCTAGAGTGTGTAGAAGGAAAGCATAGAAGGATTTGGTAAAGATACACCTAAATAAATTAAAAAATAAATTTTAAAAAATTGCCCTGTGAGAGCACTGGATTTTCCCACTTTGGTTCCAGAATTAGAGGAATACCAATGCTCTCTTGAATTGAGACAGCGATAGATACTAAAAACCTATTTCAGTCAATGGGCTATGCACTCAGGGTCAACATGGCATTAGACCGTGTACTGGAGTCATGAGATCCATGGACAAGCAGAGCAGTCAGTCGTAAATCTCTCCCTGGAGGCTACCCTGGTGTTAGGGCTGCGTGGCAGGCTTTCAGTGCTTTTCTCACAAGGAATGCATCCCTCTCTTCAATCAACTGCCACTTTTTCTTTACCTGCTGTGCCTGGGAAACCATCTTAGGCTTTTTGTGGGATACAAAAAAATACAGTCTTATCTCAAACAATTTTCAGAACAAGTGGAAAGCCAAGTTAAATAGACCTAAAATGATAGATTAGTAATCAAAGGAAGTGATGCCTTCTGGTGTTTCTGGAATATTCTATATTGTGATCTAAGTGGGAGTTATGTGGGTATAAGTATATTTAAAAACCCATCAAGCTATAAATTAAAAAATTGCAGCCTATTTAAAGATAAAATAACATTAAGAATTGCTTGCTTTCCGTATGTATAGGAGCATGAAGTCCTCATCAAATTCCAAAAAATGATTAAATGTTTTTTACAAAGCTATACACAATTCCAAGAGTGCAAAATAAATAAGAAAGAAAATTGGAGGAAAGAAAAATAAAGACAGGAAATAAGAATAAGAAGCCACAGTTAACGCTATTACCCTTGAGTGCATGCCATTAAGCCTGGCTTATTACTCTTGGTGGGTTACAATTCTGGCTCTGGGCCTACGAAAAGAAGGAGGCATGACTCACAATGACCACAAGATCAAAACAAAGCATCGATTCAGGAGGAGACTAGCTGGGGCATGCTTTGAGGACTAAGAGACTTCTCTCCCATGGGTGTGCGTGGAAAGAACACTGTGATGTACAATCCCATGTCCCTAACAGCATCCGTGCAACCATGTGACAGAGATTCTTTTTTATTGGATTTAAAAATCCACTGGTATATATTAAAAACAGCACAGTTCAGAAAAAGAAAACAAAACAATTGCACAGGTCCAACGTGACACAGAGCATATTCTAAAGTATCATTCAAGCAGAACTGGTGTTCTCATGGTTGCAAAGCAGAGGAGTGGTGATGTGGTGTAGAGAAACCCATAAAGCCTTCCTTAAAAAGAAAATACTCAGCTAAGCTTTGAGCAAAGGCTATGAAGCATGAGATGATTTGACATGAACAAAGGCCAGTCGTGGAGGTAAGGGACAAGAGTTAGCCAGGATATGGAACAAAGTGCGAAAAGAAACAGGCAGTAAGATTGAATAAGCAGTAAAATTGGAAAGGAAAATTGAGGCCAGACCTCAGAGACTCAGTAGGCCATGCTAAGAGACTCATTCTTCATTTTGGGATAAAAGATGGAGAAACACAAAGATACCTCTAATAGCATTCACAAAAGATAATATTTAGTAGGAGTACTTGTGCTATCTTTGGCTGAAGAGATTAGAAAAGCAAGAAAGAAAAGATGTCATCAGGCTCTTCCCAAAGGCTTCCTGACAACACCCCTCTGCTTAGACTTATCCACAGTTTATCTGTTCTTGATTGGCTGAAGGTAGTTGTCCACAAGGCAACAATGGAGGCCCACCCACAACCACTGGCCTGCTTGATCAGCTGGGCCAGGGTTTAAATTTAGGCTGTGGTTTGAAACAAAAACATAAAAACAGTTTAGGAAACCAGGGAGGATGTTTTAGGTTGTTCTCAACACAACATGGAGGTGAAACAAGAGCTGGAAAGAAAAATATTTTTGAAGGGATGGAAAAGAAGGCATACTACATGAACACGGGGGTCAGGAAATATTTGTACTGAAACTAGGCAGCCAGGCTGCCTCTGTGGCTTCCCCCTACTGAAAAGTTCCTAAGCAGACAGCATCCAAATGAAGCAGGTTTTGCTCCCTTGCCAGGCTGGGGTGGTGCTTACTGGAGGAAGAGACTGGAGACTCCACACATCCCATTCTTAAAGAGAAAGGCAGGACCCATGCTGATTTTGAACCCAAGGTCAGCTAGCTCTTTGGAGGTGAACAGCCTCCCAGAGGAGTAGTCCTTTGTCCCATTGTTTGGGAAGCCAACAGACTTCTTGGAGCACGTTTGCTGTTCTAAATTTGTGTCTCTCAATGTACTTGAACCTCGGCCTACAATCCTAAACTTCCTAATAAGACCTGGGGACAGTTTAAACAAACGCAAAGACTTAAGGATCTTGTTCCTGCCATGCCCTGGGTGAGAAACAATACACACACAATAATTGTTTCTAATTTCATGCTGGTGTATGGGGTGGGGTGGGTGGGGGTCAAGGAAAGAAATCACCCGTGTCTTTGGAAGTAAACATGAGAAGAAGCTCTGTCTGCTGGTATAGGAGATTTCCAAAAGCTGACCCAGTGTCTTGGACTAGAAACAGTATCCACTCCTAGTTTTCGCAGACCAGAGTTTCTTCTTGGGTAGCTTTGAAAGAAAACACCTACCCATGGCACCCGTGGACATGGCTTGGCTTCTTTAGGTCTCCATCTATAATAATCTGCAGGTCTAATACCTCCAGGGTCAGAAAAGCACTTGGCCAAGAGGCCAAACCCCTGACATTACTTTCCAGATCTTCTTCCTTTCACATGAGGCCAATGTGCTTTGCTCAGGCTTCTGTCTTCTCAGTTGTACAATGGAAATCTGCCCTCTTCCTCTTCTTCCACAGGGCTGGTGTTGAGACTCAAACTGGGGACTGGAAGGACGTGAGCAGGGTTGCAGTCATAAGTCCCTCCGTAAAGAAGTGAGACCTGTCGTATTGACCCAGTGTGTTCACAAATCCCTTTTGACAGAAACTTTTCATGCTATGGTCATTTATACAGAGCTTTCGATTCTGCTGGTGAAAACAGACTTTGCAAGTTGAAGCCTTGGTGTGTTATTGCTGTGACTTGATCGGTGAGTTGTCCGGCTGGTTCACAGTTCCAGGTGTGAGGCTGGTGGTGCAGGGGAAGCCAGGGACTGTGTGTAGAAACCCATCAAGAGGGATTCTGTCTTTGAACCAGATCTTAAGTAAGTAAGGTAAATGATGAAAAGGGTCCTTTTCTGTATACTTCTACCTCTGCCCTTTTGCATCCTCAGGCACTGGTCTATAAGGACCTATAAGGAGTCTGGGAATTACATAAGGTCAGTCACCTTATGTAAGCTCATCTGGGAGATGCCAAAGAGCAGCTTTGAGGCTGAGGTTTTCCCCGAGTCACACAGTAGCCAACTGAGCCAACACAGTGCTGGAATTCAAAGAAGTCTAGATATAAACTTAGCTGAACTTGAGAGACTCGAGGTAGTTCCCAGATAGCCAGTCACCTTGCCTCAACTTTGTTTACTCATTTGAAAATAGAAATGAAAAATAGAGATTCTATGGTAGTGAAAGCCAGAGGGAGAAATGACTTGCCAATTTACATCTCCTTGTAGATTCTTTTAATTATTATCATCTAATTATAATTATGAAATTTGAAAATCCAAGTTCTAGGATGGTTACATGTGAATAATAAATATGATTGTATGATACATATAAATAAAGTAATATCCAGTATAGTAATAAAATTTTGTGACATTATGCTATTTATTACATACTTATAAAGTATGATAATATATTAATATATTGATGTTACTATAAATATCACATAATAAAATATATGCAATAGCTAGTGCATATACACATATGTTTAATGCATTATACAAATCTGAACTATCTATAATTTACCACATTGTTGGAGATGTGATAACTATTAATATTTCAGTCAGAGGCTTAAAATAGTATAAGTCTAAATTAACAAATTTTAATGTTTATGTTATAGTTTTTAATGCCATTTTAGACACATAGCAAAATCATATGCAAAGTAGAGCTACCATAGAGACAGATCAGCACACACATCAGCATCACAGCAATGCACATGTTGTAATTGATGAATCACTGACACACCACCACCCAAAGTCTAGAGTTCATAGTTAGGCTCACTCTTGGTACTGCACATTCCTTGGGTTTTCCAACAGTGTAATGACCTGCACCCAGCACTTTAGTACTGCACAGGATATTGACTGCTGCAAAGTCTTCTGCCCCTACCTGCTCATCCCTTTCTTCTCACCTATGGCGGTCACTGGTCTTTCATTCTCTTTGTAATTTTATGTTCCTGAATGTCAGCTGTGAAATCATATGCTATATAGCCTTTTCAGGATTGTTTATCTCACTCAACGTGCATTTTTAAAGCTGTGTTTTACTCCTTTTACCTATAGGTACTGAGCACTGATCCTAGGGTCTCATGTATATATGCATTGCCCTACCACCGACTTACATCTCCTGCTCAGTAATATGCATTTTGGTTTCCTCCAAGTCTTTTCATGCTTTAGTAATTCTGTTTCTTACAATTGAATATTTTATTGTCAGGATGTGACACCTTTGATTTGTCCACTCAAGGACATCTTGATGTCTCCCAGCCCTTGGCAATTACAAAAAAAAATCTGCTATAAACATTCAAGCACAATTCTGTGTGGATATCCATTGCTTGCCCATTTGAGAAATGTTACAGAACACAAAAGCTCCATCATCTGCTAAACGTCTTTTCAGTTTTTTAAGAAATTAGCAGATGCCCTTCTAAGTCACTCTGGTGCAGGGGTTTGGATTTTGACCTTTCTGATAGATGTGCACTGCTGTTGCACTGTTGGTTTAACCTGCAGCTCCCCAATAAGGAAAGAGAATCATCTCTGCTATTACCTGTGAGTGAGTTTCTGTGAAGTGGCTACACAATACTTTGCTCACTTACATTCAGATTTCTTACTCTGTTATTATTGAGTCTTATCTATTTTCTGTATATATGGGTAGTAATCGTCTATCGGATACACTCCACTCCTAGTAACACAATGTGTATTTTTACTAATAGAATTTATATGCTTATATATTGATGTACACACACACACACACACGACTCCGCTTGTGCAGCAATGAGTAGTTGTTTCTGTTATGACATGGCATGAGTGGGACCTTAGCGACTGGTGGCTCTGCGCCTCCGTGGGTGATGAATACACCGTGCGTACAGAGCTTGAGTGTGGGGTTTATTGAAATAAAGGGAGTGGGAAGGAAAGAGAGAATAGGAGAGAGAGACAGAAAGAGAGGGGGAGAGAGAGAAGGGGAGAGATAAAGAGGCAAAGGCCTGCTTGCCTCTTTAGAACAGCAGGCAGAGAGGGTGAGTAGGTGGGGCTTGTCTTCTAAAATTGGTTATAAACATTCAAGCTATAAACATTGCACAGACTAGGAACTGCTTCCCACGTGCAGAGGGATAACACACTGTGCCACCTTCCCAAGGGGCAGGGCCAAGGTGTGCCTAGATATTAAGAGCTTCCCACTGGAAAGTCTAAGAACCCATCAGCAGCTTTTCAGTCCATGAGGCTGGGTGGCTAGCTCAGGTGGTCTTCAGTATATGTCAGAATCTCAAAGAAGGGGACTCTAATGCTTATAAAGCAAAAGTGAGGGCAAGCAGGCAAAGAGCTAAAAAGTTTCTTTCTTCCTTGCCGTTTATAAAGGCTACCAGGAAAAGATGTGGCCAAATTTAGGGTGGGTCTTCCAACACCAAATGATCTAGATTTAAGGTGGGTCTTCCTATCTCAAATGGTCCAATTAGCAAAAAATCACTCACTGGTGTGTGCCCAATACCTTGGGTTTTTAGTTCATTTCAGATGTAGTCAAACTGACAACCAAGAATAGCCATTATATTAGATGTACCTTTTGCTAATGTTTTCTTCTAGTGATTAAGTTCTCATGATTTTCCTCATAAATGAATTTCTTGGGTCAGAGTGTAAATGGAAATAAAGTTTATAAAGTGTTTCCTTCATGTATTGTCTCCGTAGGATTGCCATGACCAAGCCCTTCTAGTTTTTCTACTGTATTTCTTATAGGTATGTTGAATTTTACATTCTTGTCAATAAGTTTTTGTGTGCTTGCGTATATATATAGTATATATATACTATATATATATATATCATGTGCACATATGTATGTTAATTTAAAGGACAGGTTGACATAGACAGTCTTCCTCAATTAAGTTGTGGTTTAGTTTTGAAACAGGACCTCTCACTCCATCTGAAGAATGCTAATTTGGCTAGATTAACTGGCCAGAGTTCCTTCTGTCACCACCACCCCAGCGGATGTGATGAATTACAGTCACCTAATATTGTTCCTGGACTTCATGTGAAAGGTGAGAATCTAAACTCAGGTCGCTATGCTTGTGCAGTAAGTTCCTTACTGACTGAGCCCCAGCCGCAGTTCCTGAACTATGATTGGTTCTCAATTAACTCATGTAAAGGGTGAGGTCTATATCCATGCTCATTCTCCCTCTCTCTCTCTCTCTCTCTCTCTCTCTCTCTCTCTCTCTCTCGTGTGTGTGCAGAGGTACAGAGGTTAATGTCGTGTCTCTGTCCAATGTTCCTCCACCTTATTCTATTAGCACAGAGCTCACCTGTACAGTTACTCTCACTAGCCAGCATGCTCTGCGTATTCCCTTTCTCTGTCTTTCAAGACTAGAACTGCAAACAGGGCTACTACATCCCATCATCCCACCGATACTTATATGGGTCCTGGGGATCCAAACTCTGGTCCTTATGCTTTCATTGCAAGCTCTTTAATCCCTAACTGGGAATCTGTCTTCTCAGCCCCTTTCACCTGATCTTTTCCTGGTATCACCCGGCTACTGCCGGTTGATTGTTGCACCTTTGTATTACATTTAGAGGTCACTGTATCAGTTCTATGACTTTATTCTTCTTCACCGTTAACTGGACATGCCGGGTCTTTTGTCCCTCCATCTAAATTGTGTAATCCTTTTGTCAAAATGTGGCTTGTTCAGACTTTGGTAGGAATTGCAGTGACTTGGAAAGAGCTGACATTTTATTAATAGTAATTCTATCCATGAACATGGGATAACTCTGCAGTTATCAGACAATGTTCGCTAGTATTTTGTTTTGCTCACATTTCAACATATAGATCTTGTTAGATATATGCAAATAACCTAATTTTAAGTACAATATGAATAATTTCACTTTTAATTTCAAATTCCCTTTTTCTATTACCAGTATGTAAAGAGGTAGACTTTTGTATAACAATTCTTATGTGTTTACTTATGCTTACTATGGATTTAATGTGATTTTTTAAATAAATTTCTTAAGGTAAAAACTTATGTAATTGATTTAAAAAATTTTAAAGTAATTAATTTATTTTTTACATACCAATACCAGTTCCCCCTCCCTCCTCTCCTCTTGCTCCCCCCTTTCCCCCATTCTATCTGTTCCTCAGAGAGGTTCAGGCCTCCCTTGGGAAATCAACTATGACTGTTCTATCCCCTCATTGAGATAGGACCAAAATCCTCCCCCCTCACCCCATCACCCTGTGTCTAGGCTGAGCAAAGTATCTCTTCTCTACATAGAGAATGGGCTCTACAATGTCAGTTCATACATTAGAGCCAGATCCTGGTCCTACTGCTAGTGGCCCCATGTTCTGCCCAAGCCACACCATTGTCACCCATATTCAGAGGGCCTAGTTGGGTCCTAGGAAGGTTACCCAGTTGTCAGTCAGGAGTCAGTGATCTTCCACAAGTTTGGGTCAGCTGTTTCTGTGGATTTCCCCATCATGGTCTTGACCCCTTTGTTTGTATTATTGCTTGTTCCTCCTTTCACCTGGTGCCTGGCCCAGTGGTTAGTTGTGGATATCTATATCTACTGCCATCTGTTTCTCGAAGAGGGTATTAGCTCCTCTGGGGTTGTGGACTGTAGGCTGATTATCCTTTGCTTTATGTCTGGTATCCACTTGTAAGTGAATACATACTACATTTGTCATACTATATTTGAGTCTGGGTTATCTCTCTCAGGATTTTTTTTCTAATTCTGTCCATTTGATTACAAATTTAAAGATGTCATTACTTTTTACCACTGAATTTTCTGAACAAATACAACATACTATAAAATTTAATCAAGAGCAAATAAACAAATTAAATAGACCTAGAACTCTATATCTATAATCTATAAGGAAATAGAAAGTTATCAAAAGCATTCCCAATCAAAAAAAGGCCAGAACCAGATGGTTTCTCTGCAGATTTCTACCAGAATTTCAAAGAAGAGTAATATCAATATTCCTCAAATTTTCCACACAATAGAAGCAGAAGAAACACTGCCAAACTCTTTTTATGAGGCTACAGTTTCCCTGATACCCAAACCACACAAAGACACAACTAAGAAAGAGAATTACAGACCAATGTCCCTCATGAACATTGATGCAAAAATACCCAATAAAATACTGGCAAACTGAATCCAAGAACTCATCAGATTTTAGATTTTTTTCTAGTGTATCTATTACAACCAATCCATGTCCCCTTTCAATGATGTGCATGCTTTTCCCAGCAGTTCAGACATCGGAATTTAGTATACCTTTTTCTTTTTCATTTGTATTTTAGTTGCCATCTTACTCCTAAAATAATTTAAGTGCTTGATTTTATTTGGAGGTTACATGAAATGAACAAAAATGATACTTTAATGACTTACAAAATATAAGTACTCCCAGGTGTCAGTTTTCTCCTTCTCAAAGAGACATCAATGAAAAGATATCATAAAGTTGTTATTATAAGTAAGTTATTGAATTAGTCATGCTAATATTTATTACTTAGTGCTGCCATGCCCAGCTTCCTCTCCCACAGAATGAAGATGATACCTATTTCACAGTAGCGTCATTCAGATAAACAATCTATAATGCCTCACTCACAGCTAACCCTGAAAGGAATGTTGTCTTCTAGCTTGAGTCATGGTTTGAAATGTCTCTCGTGGACTCATATTCTGGATGATTCTTCCCTAGCTGATGTCAATGATTCAGGAATTGACAGAAATATTACCAGGTGGTGACTAGCTGGAGTAATGAAGACAGTGAAGGTTATACCTGGTCTCCAGTCCCCTATCTTCTCTCTGCTTCTTGTCTGCTCTGTGAATTGCCTCTGCCATGTTCTCCAGGCTCCATGATGTTCTGTCTCACCATACATCCACAATAAAGAGAGCCACAGACCATGAACTGAATACTTTGAACTGTGAGCAAAAATGAATTCTTCCTCCATTAAAGCTGCTTGTGTCAGGTATTCATTCACAGTTACACATAAATAAGCTACAATCTACTAGTACAGATATTCAGTATTAATGTTTACCTTGGAAAGTATAATTGCAATAGACTACAACTCTTCCTTCAGACTCACAGGAATCAGTTGGGTGGACCAAAGGGCAGGCAATGAAGAGTTACTTTGGGGAAAGAGAGCCCTACTCTCATGCTAAACCCACAAATTGGTATTTTCCCAATTCCAATGTGTTTCTCGGCTTTACGTGTATTTCTACAGAAGTCTTATATTTCTGTTTCCAAATCCAAAATATCTACAACTTGGCATGTATGGAAATAGATTTCCAAAGCTTCCTATAGCATGGACTCTTAGAACCTTAACAAATACTGACAGTGGTGGTCTCTCTTCCATCCTTGACCATTTACATTTCACACCAAAGATGTCAATACTGTATTATAATCAGGATTTGATGTCTCTGTTACCATCTCCTCTGAGGTCTGTGGCAATCCATTCATCCTTGTGCCTCCCGGGGCTAGCTGCTGCTCCTTGCCGAAAGAGGAAAGGCACTCTTTTAATATTTATTAAGTGACTATTAAGTGTGGGTTACGAACACAGCCTGATTGGATCCTGAAATGAGTATTACAAAACGAATACCATTACCATTACTCATCAAAGACCATGGCTCTGGCTCAATGCTGACTTGTCAATTCCCTATGTCACAAGCGCCAGTGCTAGACTTTTTAAAAGTTAAGTTTGTTTGGTTCAATGAGATTCTAACGCGGAGTTAGCAACAAGCACTTCAAGAAACAAAAGCCCTGATTTATGACAGCTCTCCCTATCTACAGTATAAATACTGCTGTTATGGCCAATTTTTAGCCACCAAGGTAACATTAATGATCTCCACAACTCCAGAAAATGTAGTATTTGGTTCTCACAGACTGTTCCAATTGGCTTTGGGATACTACTTGTTTGAGTCCAAATTTTGAATGCTTGCCCCTAAGCCAAGGCCGGTTGTCATGTTCCCATCTTAATGGCTGAAGATCTCACCGAGACAACCAGCTATTGTGGACATTGCCTGTTGGCAACCTCTGTCTTCCACACTACTTTGCAGCTGGTCAGATTACCAACCAATCCATGTAACAGGATTGCTACCTACTTCTACTTTTAGGTACAAATTAATCAGAATACAGAATGTGGAAGTGAGTTGCACTCTTCCAACATTCCCCATTTAAGGTAAAGTATGGAAAACAGCACCTTTGGATAGTTTGTCAGGAATGACTTCCTTGGATCTTTGTGTTTGGGGCGTGGAATGGCA
Organism: Bramus lutescens; assembly: GCA_001685075.1. NCBI lineage: Eukaryota > Metazoa > Chordata > Mammalia > Rodentia > Cricetidae > Bramus > Bramus lutescens. The sequence continues at coordinate 221,600 of LOEQ01000692.1, read as the reverse complement.
GTTGATGACTTGTGTTCCTGATTGAATGGCTCCATGTTGTTCTGGGAGTTAGGGGAAGCTCTTTATCTTCAGTGTTTCCAGACAGAAAGAAAATGTTTAGAAAACCTCACTAGGTCCCCAAAGTCTTCTTGGAATTGTTTGGGATGTCTTTGGAATGCTAGTGAAATCCACACAGGATGATTACGGGGTGGCTTTCGGCACTGTTAAAAACTCTCATGTTATCCCCAGGGACTCTGCTATGGAACATGCTGTAACAGGAGCGCCAAGCCTCGGGGTCAACCAAATCGTTTCTCTGTGACTTGGGGATTTCTCAGAGCCAGAAATGTTATCCAAGATTCATCCCTGTGACTGCGGAAAATTGCATCAGCTGTTCACAGGACACCAGATCTTAATGCAACGTCTATTTAAGCAATGACCTGGATGGCAGATGTTGGAGCAAAGTCACTGGATGAACGTGTGACTAGGTGTGGTGAAATCTTGTTTCTTTTCTGACTTCCAAACAAATTTTAGAAAACATCTGGGAAGACAGTGTGTCAGAGTAACATAATGGTCAGGGTCATTTTATTCTTTGTGTTTTCTGTGTATAGTATATGTGGGCTGGTACTTGGATCACTCCAGCCATAGCCAACTTACATGCAAAGAATATGTCAGGGTCTGAAGTGGAAGCATATGGCCAAAAGTCTCCCTCCTTGTCTCAGCGACATGAACTACCTCATTCTCAGTCCTGAAATCTGATATCACTCAGCTTTCCTGGTTCTTTATTTTCTGGAGTGAAAGTCCTTTTTCCTTGTCCTCTGTGAAACTTCTAGATTTCAGGAATAATGTTGAAATTAAATAACCTTTGTCTTTTCAAAAGTGGCTTGGATAAGAACCATTTCAAAGGAAACAGAATGCATTCACACACCTTTCTAAAAACTTGCTAATATGCAATTTTAGAAAACTCTGATTATTTTTTTCCCCTCCGGTCAAAGCTACATAGATCAAGATACAAGGGAACAGAATACGCATGCTAGTCACCCAGATGGCTCTGAAAGTGTTTGATGTCTGTCATCACGGAGGCCAAACACCTGGATGGATGCATTCATTTGCACTCTCTAGACAGGTGTCTTGAAACCTTGGAAATGTTGAAACCTTTGAAAAATGATAATATTTGATGCAGTATAGTTCACATAGCTGAATGGGGTGCAGCGAGAGGTAGAATGGGGGAAAATGACCAATTCTTATACGTATACTCCTTCCCAACCACTTTCTCTCATATTTTTATATATAAGTGTCTTTAAATTTCCTTAAGGCGTTATGTTTGTCTTGTAGATAAGACAACTGTGCTTTAGGAAGTTGAATTATTTGTGACTATCACATATTTTAAGAATGACAATGCCGAGATCTACAGTTCCTTATAAGGAGAGAATTATAAGTAAATGCAATCACATTATAAGAAATAAAATAAGAAGCTGAGAAAAGTAGAGTTCCTGAATAAAATGATAACATAAAGGTTCATGTAACAATGAACTGGACCCAAACACTATTCTTGTTCGCTGTAAGGAATTCTTAATCTAAGTCTATTATGGGAGTCTGTGGATGGGGCAGGAAAAGCAACAGGATAAATGGATGCTGCTGACAGGTCTCTGGGCTGTGTCATGCTTTTCTTTGGCTCCGATCACATTAGGAAACCAAACACAATTGCCTCATTAATTATTTGGCTTCCCTGAAGTTAGGAATTTTGAAGAATTTTATAGAAATAACCCAGTTCACCACACAATATATGCATAATATCATGCAAATATATGAATGCTGACTCTAAAGGGGTATGAGTTAAAAGATTCAGTTTCATAATTTCTTGTAATTATCAGGTGGGTTAAACTTCCCTCTGAATATAGCCGAAGGCAAGTTGGCCCATTTCAAGGTTCTCAACAATGGATTCATCTTTGGGTAAATAATGAATCATATTATTTCCCATTTATATGCCAAGGAACATACATTCCTGAGCCCACATGGAAAGGAAATCCAAAACTCCTCCTATGAGACTTTTATTCTTTAAGGTAGAGTTGCTAATTCATAGCCAGAGACTGCATGTTCAAATCAGAAAAACCCCATAAGCAGAGACAATAACACTCCCAGGTAATTGTCAAGGACAAAAATATCCTACTTTCCCCCATAAAGTAACTACAGGAGAAGAGAGTATCTATTAGGAGGCTCTTCTGTGTGGCTCTCATAGTGTAGAGAAGATAATTTCTTGGATCTTGAGGGTGCCTGCAAACCCATGGTGGGAAGCCCCGGTGGCTGACTTGCAGGTTAGAACTAGAGAAAGAGCAGTTGTTTCCAAAATAAATAAAATGACAAGAAGTTGCAGGGTAAATAAATGAGTAGGCAGGAGAGTAAGCAGGCATATAATTGTTAAGACCACTAAGAGAGTGGACAGGTTGGAGATTATGAATCCCCTGAAAAGAAAAAAAAACTCTGTTGAGGGTTTTCATGAAGGAAATAAATCATAGAAGAACTTAGAATCCTTTTTCTAGATTGAAGTACAAGGAAATTGAACATATTCAGTACAACTCTGGAAAGAAAGTTTGTGTAACTGTTTTACTTAAATGTTAGGGGGAAATGATGAAATCAACTAAAATTTCAAAGGCAAGAATCGTTTTGGAAAACCTCACATATGCATATCTATAAATACGTAGAGAATAGCAAAAGGCTGTGCTGACAAATTATGTGACCAGACAATATTGTCAGGCTTTTCAGATCTAGCCCACACTAAAGCAAATGCTGAAAATATTCCGTCTTTGAGTTCTTCCCTGACCTGCACTAATGTCAGCATTGATTTAGAGGCCCATACTCCCTGTTCACTAGGTTTTGAAATTGTTCTTGCGGCCCTAAAATTATGATCCTTGCACATTGGCATGGACAGGTCCTCAGATAACATTAGCTAAAAACATACCGATTGAATGCTGAATTTGTGCTAGGAATTTTGGCAGCTATCTTCTATACATCACGGTATATAAATTCTGTAACAGATTTCTAAGATCTACGCCAGGTTGGCTCTCTTGCAGATAAGCAGAGGGAATATTGCAAGAAGCTACGAAATTGTCCCAGGAAAAGAAAAAGAGCCCAGAAACACAAGTTTGTCCTAATAGTCACTGCACAGGATGCTGGAATTTTTATGCTACCCACATGCACTCTTTCACATTTACACTATGCCTGGCCAGAACAAGTGCAGGAAGGGTTTATTGGGGCTGTAGTTCCAGAGGTTGCAATCCATGGACAACTGTCTCCATCACTTCAGGGATGAAACATCACAATGGCAGAGCTGTATGGAGGAGAAGGTTGATTACACAGATCCCCCCTCCCAAGATCCCATCCCACTGACCCACTTTCTTCAGATAGACTCAACCTCCTAAAATTTCCAGAAATTCCCAAAATAGCCTGCCCAGCTGAAGGCCATACAATTAACATATGAATTTGTGGAGGAAAATTCCATATTCAAGCCATCGTGTTCATTAAAGCCACATTCCTATTTCCTCCTTGTAACCTCTGCTCACTTCACCACAGAGTCTAAGAGTCTAACCTTAGACTCTTAGACTTCAAACAGGGTCCGTAGACTTGTCATTGTACCTTCTAAAACTGATAAAGATCCACTATTCAGCTAAAGTCATGCTCCTCTCTTCTACTTTGCATCTCTAGCTTCAGTCTTAAAAATGATCTCATTAGATCGAGAAATCAGGAGGATCATTGGATTTTGCCATCTCATGCAGAGTCCAAGCATAAAAGCATTTATCTTGCCTTCTGTAGGTCTGGCCACTTGATAATCAGTTCTTCGTTTCCCAGTAAACACAACGAATGGCCAAGAAGGCTTAAAACTGAAACAAAGATTTTTGTGACATTCATAACCTATTTTTCTTGTAATAGAGCAAGCTGCCTACTTCCTCGCTTGTGCCTTGATAGCACAACCTCAGATGCTACAGGAAATATTCTGGGACTCGAGGTTCTTTTTTTCTGTACTAAGTCCATCGAGTTTCAAGCCCTTCTTTTCATAAAATGTTCAGGTTTCAGCTAGATACACTGTTTAAATGAACTATGTCACTTGGGGTGATAATGCCAAAATTGTCTAACAAAACTCCAAGCCCTTGGAAACCTTTTCAGTTGTTAATCAGGGGAGTCCAAGAGATCCCTTCCAGCCCCCAAGCAATATATGCTGTTGATGTTGCCCTTGGTTGTCTCCCAGATGTTGAAGGTAAGACTGTTCAAGACACCACACATTTTGGACAGAGGACTTTGAGAAATCAAGCTGGATCTGATCTAGAAACTTCCTCCCAGAAAAACAGCTCTCCTTGCACCAAAAGGAGCAATGAAAGCTGCCAACACAGAAAAACAATCAGTAGTTCCATGAAGTCTATTAACCACAGCAAGACCCCCAATGGTAAAATAGCATCGCTTATATGCTGGGGTAGCCAACAACGATCTTATTGAACTTGAGACCCACTCAGCTGGAGAGGCTTGTGCCTGGGTCTGTAATCGCCTGTGGTTGATGAGTCCCTAGGCCCTGATGAGTCCAAGAGAACCATCTACTTCCACTTCCCTAATCCGGCACAATTCTAACTGCATTCTAAACAAACAGCTAAGTCTATCTCTCTTTTTTCCACAAAGTCGCTTTCATGCATCAGGCAGAGACCATCAGAGAAAGCCATAACTGGTTGAAATGGAGAAAAGAGTTGACCATGGTGTGACACACCTACAATGCTAGGCTGGAGAGATAACTCAGCTGTTAAAAGCCTGGCTCACAGCCAAAACACCTACAGTGCTTCCCCTACACCCAAGGCTAACCTCATGAAGAGGGGTTGGTTGGAAAGACTGTAAGAGAAGATGACCAAGAAGTTTGTTCCAATCTATTGTCTCCTACATATAACAGGGAAGCTGTACTAATTAAATCTCAAAAATGTGGTTGTCTAAACAAGACACCCCCCCCCAAAAAAAAAACAAAGGCATCTCCATTTGACCTGCCATTGTGGATGGGGGAAATAATCACAAGGCTCCATATCTAGATGAAGAGCTATGGGCAATTAATAAACTGCTAAGGGACAGAGAATCAATTGTTTATGGGCAAAAAAACCTAATAGATTGCTATTTTCTAAGAGAGCATCCCAACACACATATGCATACATATGACCAATACCAAGTAAACTCAGCAGTTTGTATTTATAAGTTTATATATATACACATGTATATATATTAAAATATTACACATACACACACATATATATATGATGTTACAGTAATAGACAATAAAAGCCATGTATTTGACAAGGAGTGGGGAGACTTAGGAAGAGTTGGAGGAAGAAGAAAGATGGGGAAATGATGTAGAAACAGTACTCATACACTAATTTCTCAAAAAATAATTTTCTAAATATGGTAAAATATTTTGAAAATTAACAATGCAAGCACCAACAGCTTAAGTCTTACTTCAGGAAACTCTAAGGTGAAAACAGGTCATCCCACTGGTATTTGATGCTAAGGACTAATAGAAGGAACCAAAGGTCCTCAGATGTATGCAAATGCCATCCAATTCCTCTAACCCCTTGGTTGTAACCACATGAACCACACACACCCTAGCATTTAAGATGACCTAATCCAATAGAATCTATGTCTGCATATCTAAACGGAAATAATCTCATTCTTAAAAAAATAAATCTTTATTAAGTATGACAATGTGATGATGAGTGTCAACTGACAACTTGACCAAACCAAAACTCCTCTGAATACTAGGCTTTTAGGCACGCCTGTGAATGATTCTATTTTTGAGGTTATTTTTATTATATTTCTTTATTTGTTGTATGGGGAGAGAAGAAGGGTGTGTGCCATGGTGTGTGTATGGAAATTAGAGGACAACGTTGCAGAGTCAATTCTTTCTATCTTGTGATCAAACTCATCCAGAGGTCAAACTCTGGTGGTCAGGCTTGGTAGCAAGCCCGGTCACTCACTGAGCTATCTCATCTGTCCCCAGTGCAGGATTATTTTGGTTGAGTTTCAATTGAGGCAGGAAGATCCACCCATTATGGGTAGGACCATTGTCTGGGCGTGGGAATTCAGGACTGTGTAAATAGCGGAAGTGAGCTGAGCACAAGTGTGTGTGCATTTATTATTCTTCTTGAATTAAAAGCCTGTCAATGTGACCCCCATCCTCTGTAGTAATGCTTTGTAGCCTCAGGTTGTGAACTAAAATAAATGTTTCCCCTTGAGTTACTTTTGTCTGGATATTTTATCAATTGCAAGAGGAAAGGCACTAAGATCACATGAAACAGAAAAGTCAACAAGTCATGCATTGATCACTTGCTGATTTCCATGAAGCAAATGCTCCTCTGGACCTAGATTTCAAGTCAAGAACAGACCTTCGTAGTCCCAGCAAAGCCGCACATCCTCGTGAGCGTGTCCAGTGCCTTCTGCCCTCACACCCTGCCCAAATGTGACTATTCTCTCCTCTCCTAAATTATTTCATATGGAATTATGCATTATGCAATATTTGGTGAGTAGTGTTTTCTCACTCAGCATCTCTTGACATGGGTTATTGCTGTTCCACTTCTGTATGGTATTCTGTATGAATGCATCATGATTAATTTACACATGCCACAATTTCTAAATATTCTAATAGATTCATCATTACCAGGATTTATATTCAGGTCCAGCTAAGGGACTAAGTTTTGAGTGAACATGTTTATCACATTGTTCTGTTCGCATGAGTAAAATATGCTCTCACTAGTAATCATCAAATTTCTTCCCATTTACTTTGTGTTTCACATCAATGTGATAAGAAGATTTGGATTTGAGTCCTCATGCTGGGCTTCAGAACACTGGTCATTCTTTTTTAGTTTCCATTATCTGCAAACTTTTAAATAAATGTCTTAATTTGTCTGTCAAATAACTTTAGAACATTAAATATTTTTAAGTCAAGTATAAAATATCACATTAGCTTTTTCACCTCTGGCCCTGGAAAGAATGTGGGAAATACGAAAATTTGTTTTGCCAAATGGCTAGAGGACTACAAACCAAGATATTCCCGGTCTGCAGCTCTCTCCTCTCCTCTCGCTCTTCCCACATTATCTCTACAGTGCTTTAAAGCTAACTCAGAATTTTTAGGACAAAAATAGTTATCTCATTTTTTTTAGTAAGTTAATTTTATTCAATGCCTCTCCTGGATAAATTTAGCAAACAATCAAAGAGTGCCTTGCGAGGAATTCTCCGAGGGGTAAATCAGCGCAGGTGGAGAAATGGCACCTTGACAGGAAGTAAACAGACTCTGTAGCACAGGGAAAGTTCCTAGTCCTTGTGATTTATAAATAAAGTACCGAGAATGGTCCCTGATGAGTTACTTCATCATGGCAAATAATGTTAAAATGTGAAGTGTTCCTATTAGTACTTACTGAGGGCTAGATGGGACCAACGGTCAGTGGAGGGAGGTAGGCCTCATAATTCATCTCAGTGCCCCTTACATATTAAAGGCCAACTCTTTGCCCCATTCCGGGATGCTTTTGACATGTGTTCTCATTCTGACCTTTGACTTCCAAAGAAAAGTGTGACGTGAAACTAACTTCTATCTTGAAAGAGAAGTCCTCCCATCTTCCTCAGTTTTCCTTTACAGCCATGATTCAGGCAAGTTTCCCACATATTCATCTGTGGTGCTAGGTTAAACAATGAGAAATGATGGTTTCATTTTGCATGAGATTGACAACTGATAGCATAAAAGGATAATGTCAAATGTTTAAAAAGTCATTAAAATCCTCTATTAAGTTACAATTTGCTTTATAAAGTTATATGGGCACATAGGTCGCATGCAGAGGTTCCTTTCCACATTTTTTCCTCTCTCAGTCCTATAATATATCCCTCACAATTCTTTCCCTACATCTCTGGGCAAATTCCCCTAAACCCTTTCCAATAAAACTTCCTTCTGGCTCCTAATAAACAGAGGATATAGTACATGAAATGAAAACTCTTCATAGTTCTCAACCTAGATAGACTAAATTCAAGTACCAAAGCCGTCTTGGCACTGCAAATGACTCCACATAGATACAAGTTAGTATTTGTGATTTTTTTTTCATTGATGTTTTTATACATATCCAAGAAATGGGAGATTTTAAAAAACGCATCATCAGACTAGGAACTACTGAAAAGAGTGTAGTGGAGGAGGGAGAAGGGAGGAGGGAGGAGCATCTGGCAATCTTTGAGAGGTTAGTGCATCTGCATTCTAAACAGCAGCTGAGCACACATTGAAGCACATAAGATCAGATCCCTTGGAAATGCCTGAGGACAGTCAGAGTTGGGATAAAAATATGTGTGCCAACATTTGGAAAAACATGAAATTAAAAGTTAAATCGACTTGGTTAATTGAGCTTCAGTGATTTTTAAGTCGTTCTTCAATGGCTATCATATTTGTAATTGCTGTATTTTAAAAATCTAAATAAAAAAATCTAATTACGTACTTTTTTAGTTAAAAATGACATTTTCAAGAAATGGCCAGACTAGCCCACTAAATTAAAATGAGAAAATATAACACTAAAAAAATGGAATTTTTCTGGTGTGTATATCTTAAAACAACAGCATTCCAAAAACGTTCTATTTATTCTTCAATCTCAAGGAGGTAGAGCCTGTCTACTCATGAAGGGAGCTGTACTCAGTTCCTCTCTTCCTAATAGAGTGATAAAGGAAAAGGAAGAGGGGTTACATTCAGTGGAGAAACCAGAAAGCAAAGCCTGTGCAGGTAACCAAGAGCAGCATCTAGGGGATGTCTACTGACAGTGCACACATGCATGTGCAGTCATGGTATGGGCAGTCTATTTCTGTGCTCTTTTTCTCCAGCTCCTCTAGCTTATTCTAATTATGTAGCTCTATTCAAATGTAATTACATATATAATATATACAATATCTACTTAGATATATGTGTATAATTATATGTATAATATATATATATAATATCATGATATTCCAACTGGGGAACATTTTAAGAAACATCTGTCAGTGTTCCTTAAACCTGTCAACTCAAGGTCATCAAGAAAAAGAAAAACAAGAGAAGTTGTTACCAGAGGACACAAAACTATTCCAAAAAGAAACTAAATGCAACACAGTATCCCAGTTGGGATCCTAGATCAGGCAAGAGGATCATCAATGGAAACTCAATGGCCTTCAGTTTAGACTAAATGTGTTTATAGTGGTGTGTTGGTTATGGAGTCGTCCCACACCATTGGGAGGCACTGATAACAGAAACAGGAAATGTTGGGATGTGAACATCATAGCCATCATTACAGATTTCTGTCTGTAAGCAGTGAGTCACAGGGGCATTTTGACAGGGTCTTGTGTGGACTTCCTTTTCAGGAAGTCCTTAAAGATAAGCAAGCGTCTGTGCCCCTAGGGGTTGTTCAGTGCTGTCTCAAGCAGATAGAATGGACACCTTCGCACTTGGAAGTTTTTTTTAACAATGATAGCTCTTAATTATCTGCGAGACAATGTAATTTCCAATCCCGTTAGCATTCTCATCAAAGACTAGTATCCATCAGAATGATTATTCACCCAATGACAACATTAAGGCTTTATTCCCATTTAGGGTACAGGTGTTTTACCTCCTCGAACAATACATGGGAAAAAGGCACGGTCACCACTGACGGTTTCCCGATTGCTTGCTGTGCACTGAATGCTCTTTAGTCCTTATTGTGCCAGCAAATGAATGTTTACACCAGCACTAAGTTCTCCCAACCCCAACTCCTCCAAAGGATGATAGAAGCCATTTCCCCTCGTGTAAGTCTTTTGCCCAGTAATGATTGGAGACTAGGGCTTCTCTTCACTGGTGATGATGGAACGCTATTGTCTTGATTCTCTATCTAAAATTAAAAAGTGGAAAGGAAATTCTATACCTCTCAGAGCCACCAGCTGAAAGCCAGAAAATAAGTTAGAACAGTAAGGCGAACATTTTGTCTGTTTGCTTTGGTTTTGTTGTTTTCGTGGAACGTACTTCTCTTTCTGTTCTATTGTAAACTCTAAACTCAGTCCTCTCCTACTGCCCATTATTCAGCAAATAGGCATTTGTGTAGGTACGTTTTCAAATGAAATCATAGTTAACTTATAGCAACGATGTCTGAGTCATACAAAAGCCCTCAAAGTCCCTTTAGGTCAGGTGTTCCTGGGAACATTTTTCTATCTTCCTTAGAGTATTCTGCACACTTGAACGCTTAACACATTTCAAATAACAAAATCAGTACAGTTCATTTAACAACAAGCACATGGATGGGCCATACGAGGGTTTGACTAACTGCAGTGAACTGGGTGTCCTTCTAGCCCCCGTATTTTCTCTGACTGCTGTTAAATAAACTTCATTTAGAGGACCGGCCAGGCTGTTGTTTCACAAGGCCGTGAATGAATCCTTTCCTTGTCCTTGAACTTGTTAAGCTCTCTAACTTCTACTGCTTTGTCTGGCAGACTACTCCACATCCTAATGACTTTTTGCAAGAAACAGAACCTCCTGGATCCAGCATGCTGCCCCATCACATCTGCTACTAGGCAAGCTTACTTCTGCAGCTAATGACTTGAGGTTCCTCTCACTCTCTTTCCCTTTTAATGAAATCTCCTGCCTGTAGCAAA
>LOEQ01000692.1:179183-210953 GCA_001685075.1 Bramus lutescens | reverse complement strand
CAAAGAGAAGAGATGAAAAGACAGATAGTGAAGGTAGTGAGGAGGAGAGAGAGGAGAGAGCGTATATATATGGGCCAGTACCTAATTATAATTCAAGACATCCACAATTTAATAAAAACAACTCCTCCAGAATGCAGCCATAAGGAAAGAGTTTCCACAATCTGTTCATCTGCATAATTAGTGATTGAGGACCTGGGAACAGTTGGAACATTGCTGAGGAAGGCCCAGGTCACATTATTGATAACATAAATAACAAAGATACAGATTTCCTCAAACTACAAACATCAGAATGTAACTAACAACAACCTAATAGGAGCACAGAAAACAAACAGAAAGCAGATAAACTCTGGAGCCGGGCGGGCACAGACTGGAGTCAAGCACATCACTCATCAGCCTAAACACCCTCAGGTTTCTTAGTCACCTAAAGTCACGAGAACAGGAAGTCCTCATTAGCAGTGCTTTCTGCAAGGGTGTGTGACTACAGCTGTGAGCACACAGGCTCCGTGAGGCAGACACACAGACTTCACACTGTACACATGGGCATAGAATTCATTTTGAAAAAAAGAAAAAGCCTTGTATTGCTTAGCTAGACACTGTTATTGGATATGGTGCAGGGAGAATGGCTATGGCCTTCGAACTCAGCAGACTTCTGCATAAAGGAATGTTAAGCACCTTGAATACCTTTAGGATGAGTCAAGTACTTAGCTCCATTGTAAAATTATGCACTTTCTCTTACTAACTTTAAAAGGGCTCTGAGAAAGAGAACGGAGAAGAGTCTTTCCCACTACCCATCCCCTCTGTTGCCACTTCTCGCTCCAGGATTGGGATGACGGTGGAGTTGGCGCTATCTGAGATGAGTTGACCAGAGTCAGAGCAAATTGAGAGGAAGAGGAAGGCAAGACTCATCTCATGCTATTTGGCTCAAATGCTCTCAGGTACAGCATGAAGTTTTGTGTACATGCAGAGGTAACTTATGAATATTTTCAAAACAACGTGAGAGGTCGCGTGTCACAGATACACTGAGCATGCATGACCCCAGAGTCCCACATACCTCGGGTTAAGGGGGGTGTGTGCAACATAAATCATGGCCTACACGTTTTATTTCTTTGTGCCTGCAGACAGAGTGAACCTTTGCCGTGTGAACAAAGAACCGTGTGTTGAGCTCAGGGAGCATAGGTGCCAGCAAGAGAGACAGGAAAGAATGTGCAGTGCACATACCTCTGCCATGCATGGCTGTCCTGGGGGCGAATACGTGAATAGTTTCTACTTTTAACAATAGAAATGAAAATACTCATACTTTTTTAAAAGTACATGCGGCTTTCTGCTTTCAGGCTCTGGAAACCACACGCATACCTGCGGTTTTGAAATATCCTTAGGACAGCAGCGGGGACGATCCTGTCTAACTGGATGAATGAGATGAAAGAAAGGCTTGTCCTTTCACTGGGAAATTAAGCCATTCATGTAGAACTGTAATAATTGTGCGTTTCCTTATAGAGTGGGAGGCCTTGAAAGCCTGCGCTTGCTGGTATTCAAAAAGGGAAAGCAATCAGGAGGCTTTGCACTCCGAATTAAGTAGTGTGTGGTTAACCTGTGAAACACATCTGTTCCCGCCGGTTCCTCAGCAAACTCGCACTCTGGTTGCTCCTATGAGCCATACATTCTTTTAAGCTCTGGAGTTAACAGGTTAACATAGCAGACAGTGTGTCTCTGCTCTAGGTAGCTCAAGACCCTGCAAGAAAACACACAGGCTGGTGTTTCACCAGACTTGACTTTCTGGAGAAACCTGGAAGAACTGTGACTCTGAGGGGTGAGATCCTGCTGGCTACGGCAGCTGCTCTTCCCTGCTCTCTGCCAGTTGGTTCAGCTTGACTGGCAGAGGTTACCAAAGGAGTGCAGGTGGCGAGAGGTGATGCCCAGGAAGAGACTGAGTCCTTGCACATCCCATATGATGGGCTGAGGTTAAATGCCAATACTTACAAACTGTATATGTGCTTGTCAAGGAAGTAGACTTTTTTTTTTTAAGTAAGTGGAGTTTAAGAGATAGAGCATACTTTAGAGAACTATGGCTGGACTGAACTATTTTCACTGGGTGACAGAGCTGGAGGGAACGTACCAATTCCCAGACTTATGGATTTCATTAATGGGTATAGTTAAAACACAACAATAGCATGGCAGAGACAGCCCTCCAGATGCCAAACTTTTAATTCCAAGCAAAGACATTCGATAGTCTTAAAGTGGGAAGAACATCAGACTCAGCAACAGTTGCTTTTAAGGACAGAGCAGCATTTATAAGCAACACATGGTAACTGTTGTACAAGAATAAGTTAAATTATGCTGTGCTTGACACTATCCCCATACTCCACTCTCAGCTGCTTCAAGTGGCATGCTACATGCTTCCGTTTGTTTTCCTCTTAGAGCTGTGGGTGACCAAGGTGTCCCGCTGCTGGACTAAAGTGTGTGAGATCCCTGCATCTTGCTTGAAGCAGAGAAAATGCCCATCCTTGATGTCCCAGAAATCATTCTAAAGTTCAGTGGCCCAGACGACCCATATGATCCTTTCCAGACTTGAAAAGGCCTGATAGGGCCAACCCACCAAGGGCCAGAGGAGCTGGGGGAGATGTGACAACAGTACCTATGAGACAAGCATCACTGCTGGGTGCACAGCTGTAAGTGTCATTGCTGTTGATTTCAGTATGTAGGGCTGACAACTGGCTTACATCCTTACATGCAAGATGTAAGTCAATATGTGAAGGGAGGGAGAGAGACAACCTTTACGATAAAATGCTGCCTGGAAGCAGGAATTTCTGGTGGGCATAGGCAAGTGATAACTAGATGGCCAATGCTAAAGTGACCCTAGCAGTTCTGACTTGTGAGACAGAGCAGGAACAGTCCTAAGGATGCGTGTAAACATACTGAAACTCAAAGCTGGTCCTGGTAGTAGTCTTCTGCACTTGAACTGAAAGACAATTTGCTTTAGCTGTCAGCAACACCATGCTTTATAACCCACTCCTAATCCACCCCCTCAAGGATAAGCAGTTCACTCTTAACTCCTCATACGGGCATCTGAAAGGTCTGAGTCATCCCAGCAAAGCCCAACAACATTCTGTTGAGCCTAAAGGTTGCATAAGAGGCAAAGAGACATTGAGCTTCCTCTGCTATGTACTCAGTCAGTCATGGTTGTTTTGCTTTTATCGTTGCTAATACATATGGCGAAAGCAAACTTCAAATTAAGTTAAATCTCTTTGCTCAACTATTCTACTGAGCTGTGAAGCAGGCAAGTATTATGCTGTTTTATGGAAATTCCGATTTTCAAAGTAATAAACAAATCTCAAAGGAAACAGAAAAGAACTGTTGGACCCATTCCACACATTCTGTATGGGCTCCCGAAACCGTATTTGATGATGGCAAATTTCCTTTTCATAAAAAAAAAAAAACAAACAAAGCTTAAGTTTCAGAATGCTTCCTGGGCCAAACTTGTAGTAAATCTTGCTTCTAGAAGGTTGTAAGGGGCAAATAGAACTGGTTGAACTTGGCTCCCATGTGATGGGATGAGAGAATTCAAACAGCCAAGCCCCAATGCTAAAGTTCAAATAAATAAATAAATTATTAAAGGAGAGAGGATGGACCTTACTAACATGTAATATATTGAATAAGATAAACTAACACTTTAAAATTCATACTTCGCGAGTTAGAGGGCAGGATTGGGGAGGGGGGCAAGAGAGGGGCAGAAAAGTTGTAAACATACTACTCATGTATAAAATTCTTGAAAAAGTTAAATTTTAAATTAAATAAAATTCGTGCTAAAACTCAATCAGAATTATAGAAAATGGAGAATAAATCTTTTTTCCAAGTACTCCTCAATACTTCTTGCTAAATATGAAAATTACTGATTTTTGAATAATTCCTCAGACAATGGCTTGTATTTGTGTAAACAGTTACAAATTCTTTTCAGTTTCTCAGATACGATCTATTATATGTAATATTTTTCATTTTGATTGCTTCAAGATTATCTTATCCTCATACAGTCCAGACAGATTTTTTAATTAATTGAAACATCTGAAAAATATCTGTCTCTTTTCCCTTTTAATTCATTCAGAAACTGCTCGTGTAGCCACTCAGGCATTTTAAGAAAGAACCTGTTGCATAGAAATAGCTCAAAGCAAATATTAACGCTGAGTGAATGAAGCCACTACCTGCCTCTGAGCTAAGTGGAAACAGCTCTAAATGGATGCCTTAACCCATCAGCTCTGCTCTGAGCCAGGATCAAAGGGCTACCTACCAGATAATACACTTTTAGAGAGAGGAAATGCCCAGACCCATGTCTGCATTATATGAAGTTTCCTTGGAAACCTTTGGGGATGCTGAGTAAGAAGTGAGAGTTTGGGGACTGCCCATTCATCAGATTTCTCTGAGTTTGGTCAGAATGACATGAACGAGGTGCCCCTACAGGGCCATCGCGCTGTAGACGTCTCATAACTTAGGTGCTCAAGGTTGATCTGAGAACACAGGAACACTGCCAAGGGAGGATCTTAACTTTAATGCTAACGGGTGTATTTCTGTTTTCGTTTCTGGGATTCAATGGAAAGACCAAGGCAACTTATAGAAGGAGCTTATTTTGCTTTATGGTTCCAGAGGGATAAGAGTCCGTCATGGTTGGGCCTCATAACAGCAAGAGACAGACATGGCAGCAGGAGCAGTAAGCTGAGAGACCATGTCTACAAACACAGGAAGCATAGAAAGGAAACGAGAAATAGTGTGAGGTTATACCCTAAAGCCCCCTCCCAGTGATGTACTTCCTCCAGCAAAGCTGTACCACCTAAACTTTCAAGAACAGCACCATCAGCTCAGAACTAAGTATTCAAATGCCTGAGCCTATGGGACGAAATTCTCATTCAAACCAAGGCATGGAGATGGTGTGGTGACTGCTGAGGTAGACAGTGGGAATGGACATACCCACAGAGGAACGGCTGTGACGGCAAGGACAGAGGAAAGGAGGACAACTGTTTAGTCAGAGTCTGCTTTGTGTCCCACAGTACCCGGCTCCTTCTTTTGGCATTTGCATCTTATAAATGTCCCGGAGAAATCCTCTTCCCTCTGAGACAGGAAGGTAGAGATCACCACCATACCTTGAGAAAAGCAAGTCATTCGCCCATCACACAGTGAGCAGTTGGGCAGAGATTCAAGTAGAATTTTTTTAACTGCAAAGATGTCTTCTTCCTGCTGTACCACAAACATTCTTCAAAGATTATCTATTCTCTAAAATATGTGCCAGGCCCAGATGGTTTCACAGCTGAATTATATCTAACTTGCAGTGAACAGATAATCCTTATGTTATTCAAAACATTTCTGACCATAGCAAAAAATGGAAAGCTTCCCAATGCAATTTGCAGGGCTACCATGACCTTACTTCCTAGTCCTGATGAAGACAGACGAGGACAAAAACTGTAAAATCTCACTGAGGAATATGGATGCAGTACAGTGTCTAAATTGCACATAAAACCCAGCAAATTAAAAACAAGTGTCTATTTAAAAAGCTGAATTCCAAGACTAAGCATAACATTTTGAAGGAATGCAGGGATAGTTTAATATTAGAAAACATTTAAACCTAACTTACCAAACTGATGCTTAATGCTAAGATCTCAACATACTTTTGTAAACATTTTCAATTTTGATTTACCAATGAAAACTCCAGGTTAGAAAACAGCAATGAAATTTTGATTTTTTAATGACAAATACATCAAAAATCAATACAAAGACCATTAACACTGAAAAGCAGCAGACAGGGAAGTAGTAACAATTTAAATATTATTGTTTATGGATAGTCTAAATCCCCAAATAACCAAGTAATATAAGCATTGCTAAAGATGACAGGGAACAGAAGAAAACATGGATGATAGACTTTCATACCTGGGATGTCAAAAGACTAAAGTGCTAATAATATTGGAGTTTTGTGGAGGGCATACCATATCCAAACTCCAAAGATATACTTTATAATAGAGTTATTTCTGGTTTATTGACCTAGATTTGTAATGAATTCCAATAAAAGGTCTAACTGGTTTATTATTAAGAATTAGACGAAATAATTTAAGGGTTTGTTTGTGAACTAAATGTGTAGTATTTGTGCAGAAGTTCATGGTAAGAATAGTGGAGAGGGTGCCTCTACATACTAGACACTTACACTGTTTAGAATGTAAAATTCCCAAGAGAAAACATTTTCTCTGCATTATTTCCCAGGACCCCTGCAATATTGGGAGCATTACACTCAATATTGTCATTTTAATGTACATACGGATTAAGCTAATATGACTAAAAGAACATGGTTTGGCCCAGGAATAAACACACAGATCAGAAAGAAGGAAGAACAAATCTTAGTACCTGATGAAAGAGGCATTCCAGTTTGGGAGAAAAAAATAAACTGTCTAGCCAATGGCTTCAAGGATATTGAATCTTTTAGAAGGAAACAAAATTCTATCTCTTCTTCACTCAAAAGCAAGGGTTTAAAATGTAAGTATAAATGTGTCAGACAAGAATCCCCTACAAGTGTACTAACAGCAGACATCTCAGCACACATCTGCTGGCCCTTCCTGTGCCTGATTCTCACGGCCTAGCAGGACCTCCTCACTTCAATTAAGCCTGACTTTTCTCTCACTGTCTCTACCACCCCACACCTGCTGTTCTTTCTCCGTGACTCTCTCCAGATCCCCACTGCAAAGGGATGAAATGTTCTTAGGAGGAATTTGCTTTCCAGATGTATCTCCACAGATGTATTATTTGTATCCTAGTTCAGCAAGTGAAATTTACCAGAATAATAAACATGAACAAATCAGTGGAATTGTAATTTAAGCTTCTCTTGTGTACTTGTGCTCGATAATAATCTGTGATGGGCAAATGTTTTTCATTTGTCGGACGCAAAACCTTAAACTTTCCACTTATGAGAGATGACAAACACTATAGCAAAGTGACCTTGAACGTGAGCAGGGAGCGCAGGGAGAAGCAAATAGAGATATACGGTAGTGGTATGCGTTATTAAAAACAAAAGTTAGTATCAGAGTCCCCAGGCCTTGTAGCGCTCTCTCGTGACTTTAGATAAAGCAGATTCAAGGATTGCGAAATGGAGACCTGGCCTAAGAAGATAAAGTTGATTTCCTGTTCGCTCCCACGTCCTGGAACAAAGAGAGGCTCAAATACCTTCACCATACAACCATACAAGCACTTGACCGCTGCCTACATGCCCTGCAATGAAGAGGACCATGCTTTAGGATGAGCATGGCACCCTTCCATCAAAAGACGAGGAGATGAGAAGTCAGAGTAGCCAGTGAAACAGGAGCTGCACTGCCTTTCTCAAGGTATCATCTGGTGTTGTAAAGCAAGTATGCATTCAGACCAGACAATCTATTGGGGAAAAAAAACAATCTGCAGGTCATAATTCAGGGGTGAAATATAACTTCACATAACAGGCAAAATGCAATCTATAGAACATAATTTACATATGAAATATAATCTGTATAGTATAATCTGCAGGTGAAGTATTTGTTTTTGTTTGCAGGGAAAATTACTGAACTTCTTACAACCTTATTTGTCAACTTAGAAAATAGTTACTCAATAATTATCTCCAGTCAAGAAAACACCTCGGAGGAGACAGTTTGTTCTCCCTTCCTGCAAAAGATTTGAGGGAGGACAACAACATTTTGAAAAACTCCATCTCTAATGGAGAGAAAATGCATATCCAATTTGCTATTAGATAAGGCTCATTCACAGTAAGTGTCCAAGGCATTCTTGAACACCAGTTTTACCCAAAGACATGTATTCCAACAATAGCATATTGGTTTGATTCTACAGAGGCTCTTTGCAGATTCAACATTTGTTGTAGTGTGGGACAAGATTCCTGGCATGGGTTTAGTGAAACGTTGGGCTCTCCATTTGCATAACTGTTGCACTGTCGAGAGCAGATACAAAGCACTAGCTCATTTTGCTGCTCTTGCTCAGTTCAGAACACCAGCCTGCTCCTCTCCCATCTGCAGCCTCGGCAGGCTTTGTAAGCCCCACTGAAGCCCAGAAATCTTTGCGGCAAGCTGCTCAAGAGTCCATGGTAAAGAATCCACTGAAAGCTCCCCATATTTCAGCATGGTGAGACATCAACAGCTCAATGTTAGCATCAGAAGATGTTCACTACTTCACTGGCTGCTGATGTGACAAATGTCTTTTGGACAGCCTGGGAAATAAATATCTGCCATCTGAGCTATTCGTGGTGATTGCTCCACTTCTTTCCCTTTGCAAGCTAGCATTTACTTCTTTAGCGCAACAAAATAGAAAAAAAAACGACTTATTTCCTAAGGCCCTAGAATGAGGATATGGTGACTAAGCTTTGAGTTTACAAGGGATAAATATTATTTTCTTCTTTAACAGACTCAGAAAGAGTCAGTGAGGATAGATGTCAGAGCCGTTATTATCCCATGTTTCAGTAGTACCCAAGGATTGTAACATATTCCCAGTAACTTCATGTTTTCATGTGCATCTGCTTGTATATCTGAGTTCGTTCTCCCTGTAGGTATTTGATTGTTAGACTCTGTATTTTAGGCACTACCGTGGGTGTTGAGGCTAAAGGACAAAGTGCTCTCTACCCACAAAAGAATGGCAGATGAATATATAGTCCTTTGCCTTCAGAGGATGGAGGTCCAATGGTACTCAGAGCCAGAGAATGAGGAAAGCACCAAGAATGGGCACTACTCATCCATGACAGTGATGCTCGGAATGAAATGACTTCATCCTTCACAAAAACACGTTCAGGTTGAAGTCTGAAGAATAAATCTAGACAGAAGATGTCATTTCCAGAGCTCTAGACTTGAGTAGCACTAGGGAGCAATAAGAAAATTTGAGCTTTATCGTGGGACAGTATTGTGTTAAGCACAGTGTCCTACTTACATTTCTTTTGCTGTGATGAAATAACTTGATGAAAAGCAGCTTAAGGTTATCATTATCTCCTCTGTTCTGGATTCCAGCCCATCACTATGATGATGTCAAGGCAAGAATTTCAAACAGTAATCACATCCCATCCACCATCAAGAACAGAGATAAATGAATGTATGCAGGCTTGCTTGCTTGCCTGCTTGTGGTCAGTGCTATTGCTCCGTTTATCCAGTTCAGGACCCCTGCCTAGGGACTGGTGCAGCCCACAGTGGACTGAGACTTCCTGTACCCATTAACTTAAGACAGTCTCCCACCAAGACCTCAGGCCAACCCAATGCAGACAGTTCTTCATTGAAACTCTTTCTCACATGAGACTACATTGTAGCAAATTGAACAATAACTATGGAGTACAGATGTATGGATTACTCCACATATTTTCACAGCAAAACTGTCAGTTCTACTGCCTATGTTCACATACAGAAAAGCAAGACTTCGTTTTATGACCTCTGTACTGGCTAATATTGTCTGCTTAACAGAATCTAAAACAGTGTTTCTCAACCTTCCTAATGCTGTGACCCTTTAACACAGTTCCTCATGCTGTGGTGCCCCAGCCACAAAATTATTTCTTTGTTACTTCATAGCTGTAAATTTGTTACTGTTATGAATTGTAATGTAAATAATCTGATATACTGGATGTCTGATATCAACCTGCAAAAGGGTTGTGTCCCATGGGTTGAGAACCACTGATCTAAAATCACATAGGAGACAAATGTGTGGGTGTGTCTGTGAGGGAGCTTCCAGATTGGGTTAACCTAGGTGGGAAGATTCACCTTATTGGGAAAGATGTCTTTCTGTCATCCCATACTGAATAAAAGAGAGAGAGGGAGACGCGTGCCAGCCTTCATCTCTTTCTCCGGCCTGACCGAAGATGCGATGAGGCCAGCTGCCTGTCTTCTGCTACATTGACTTTCAGCCGTGATGGGCTGTATCCCTCGACCGCTCAAAACACACGTCTCTTTCCCTGAGTTGCTTTTCTCCTGTATTTTCACAGCAATGGGAAAAGTCACTCGTCCCTTGCTAGCCTACGTACGCTCTGCCAGAAACACCCTAGGATTTCGTCTTTGCCTACCCTTTGATCCATGAAGCTGTCTAAAAGTATCATTTCTAAATATCTCTTAGTTTGAATACTTTTTGTTTTTAGAAATTAAATCTACAAGTTTCAGATTCTTTCCCCTTTTTTCAACATTTTTTTCTGAATTTCATCTTCCTTCGTTCCAAAATAATCAGATGTAATTCTATAAAGAGAAGTGACAATGAATAATATATATGTTATATATATATATGTCTGTGTGCATATATATGTGCATTATGTATACAATATGTATATGTGTACACACACATATATATATATATTGTTTGAACAAAAATGAGTATTTTTCACAATTGCCAAGGCAATAAGAAGAACTGTTTTGCCATAATTTATAGTTGTGGGATTTCTGAAGATTGCACCCAGATTTCATGCCATGTTTATCTTCTTTTCCCCTCCAGCCACCAGAAGTCAGGCTACATATTTAGAACACTGTACCACTGGCTTAATTCCTCAGGAGATTCTAGCCAGAGACTCGTTCATTTTATGAAGGCTGGAGCACCAGATATCTTGTGAGTGGCACTGTGAAGCCAAGGGAAATTAATGGCAGAGAAATGTCCAAGTGGCCCAATAGTAACCCCACTCCAGCATACATACACAGTACTGTTTCTGCAGCTCTGATGTTCACTGTGTCGTATAAAGCTTTGACCACAAATGTTTGCACACTAGTGTATAAGACTATGGGGTCTGGAATAAGAAAAAAAAAGAGAGAGAGAGATGTTGGACCTTAGTTGTGTTACTTGCTTACTATATCTTTATGGGCAGTTTATAAAAGCTGCCTGGTTTTGTTTTGTCTTGATTATAGATGAAGTGGGAGAGTCATCTGTGACTTCTCAAGGTCAGCAGGAGCAAGCATTTGCATGAAGTGCCAAATCTGGTAACTGGTGTATAGCAAGTCTTCGAAAAGTAAAAAGTTTTCTTAATGATTTGCTTCACAATTATGAACTTGGGGAACAGAAACAGTCCACTGCATTTTCTAGCTTTAATTTTTTTGAGCAAGCACTCTAATAATAGATTTCTGTCTTTCCCCTAAGATTCTTCTGCATTGGTATTGTCTCACAGAAGCAGTTTTTTATTTGTTTGCTTGTTTTTCTTCATCTTCTGAGACAAGGTCTTGCTATGTATCCCATGCTGTGCTGGGAGTCAGGATCCTTTTGCCTCAGCCTCCAGAGGGCTGCATTCTTGTGCTCACCACCCATGAGAATGAGTCAAGTTCCTTCTTTTCTTAACTGTTGAACTGAGCCAACATCCATACCGTAGTTTCAAAGGGACAGCCTTATTTTGTGACACCGATACTGGAGTCTAAACTCAGAGTCTTCCAGAATTGAGCACCGAATGAGCAAAGGGTTCGGCAAAGCTCCAGCCAGTGTGTGCAGCAAAGAGAAGGCAGGACTCTTTCTCCTTCACCTCATGCAGGGGAAGAATTGATCCTTCCCTTCCTCTTCATCCCCCACCTCCTAAACAGATTTCCTGAAAGACCTTCTGGTTACGTTCTCATCCCCTTGGCAAGGCAACTTGTATGCTGAGCCAGTCAGCTGTCTCATTGAGATTCACTGCCAGGTGGACAGCTTTGATGGCAAGGAGGTGGCGTTCCGCCCAGTTAAGCAGCTTTCAAGCCTCAAGCCATAAAGATGAGCTCCTGGCCCTTCTTCCTCCAGGAGGATGCTGCAGACATATTGCCTGCCCTTGGAAGTACGGCTTTCCTGTGGTGCAAATTATTGAGCTGTGCAGAACACCTTACTTAGTGCTCTCTCCTCGCAGCACTGGAGACACAGACCATGTCCAGTTTCTTGTGTCAGCTTTTCTCTGCAAGTGCTGTGCGCGAGATTCGCTTGAGTCGGAAGCAAGAAGTAACTTGGAAGAATAGTCTTTTAATCTCAGTTGATGCTGCTCTTTCTATCCCAGGAAGAGAAATAATAGTCCTGTAAAGCACGAAGTCAGGGAGTGGCCCTATGCTTCTGAGTGTTTCTCTTTAAAACGGGCCTCTCATTTTCCACCAAACACAACAGCTGTCACACAGGGAACAATGATGCTGTGGACTCTTGCCCATATTATAGGCAAGAATAATAAGAACAACCGATAGAGATTTAAAGAAGACATTTTAAAACAAATGGAATTGTGTATGCTTATCACGCATGAAATACATATATTTTATAAGTGCAAATAGTTAGGAGAAACTGAAATGCCCCATTAAATTAAGAATCAGAAAGAAGAACACTGGAGAAGACCTATGTGGATGGCTCACGTGCAGGGAACAGGCAGGTGGGAATTTTTCACAGAGACTCTGTATGGAAGAGGTCTCTCTGTGTTTGCAGTAAACTTACTGTTTCTCACAGTTGGGGGGATCAGGAGGAACCGTCTTAAACTCTATCCAAGGGAGGGAGGAATGCAAGGAACCGCAGGCCTCACAAGCATGTATAAGGGTTTTGCAGCAATTAGTATCCATCTGGAAAATTCAAAAGCAGAAAGGAGCCATCTATTCTTGTCCAACAAGAGTAGCAGGAAAGATTTCTGCTCAATGAGGGTCATCTGCCGGCCTTAGGATGACCAGATGAGGTATGAAAGGATAGATCCTATATAACACTGGGGGAAGGGAGTTGAGACTGAGACCATTTGATCCCTACCTAACAGCACATTCTATATGGGACTATATGTTTACTGGACAATCTATACAGAGGACCATATGAAACCCAGGCAACAGCTGGATCAAAGAGGACTGGATCTGGCAGCCTGTTGTGTTTGGAGCCTAGTGACTAAAAACCAGAGTGAGAATGAAGGCCTGGGGCTTGGAGAATATGCTCAAAGATTATTATAGGTACTTGTATGAAATGTTCTTGTGCAGTCCAGTACTGGATACAATGAAAACACACTAAAGAGAGTTTTCAGAATGAATAGATAAAAGCAAATTAATGTATGCTAAATGTGAGGGAACTTGAGGCTTCTTATGACCACATCAATCAAGTAAGGACCCTTTGCTGGTCTCCATCCATCCTGTCCT
The DNA here is from genome assembly GCA_001685075.1 of Bramus lutescens. NCBI lineage: Eukaryota > Metazoa > Chordata > Mammalia > Rodentia > Cricetidae > Bramus > Bramus lutescens. Next base: position 197,901 of record LOEQ01000692.1, on the reverse strand, counting down.
TTGTGCCCTTTTCTCCATCCTCATAGAAGAAAGAGAGGCACTCAACACCACAAAGAAGGAAAAACCCTGCCTCTCCGTGGGTAGCTCAGTGGTTGTAGCTGTCTAGGTGAGTAACTTATGAGAAATCCTTATGCGTCACTTAAAATCAAAGTACTCGGTGATATATAAGCCCTTTTAAATGAACACTTGTATGGCAACCTAAACACCATGACAGTGAACCAAAGTTCCATGGTGCTCCAGGTGCTGTGACAGGACCCAAATTAGTGGTAAAGAGATAATAGAAAAAAAGAAAAAAGAAAAAAGAAAAAAGAAATTGATCAGATAATTCTGTCAGTTCTGTTGTTGTACTAAAAAAAGCAGCCATGGACAGATTGACAACAAGTGGCCATGGCCACACTCTCATTAAATTTCACTTCAAATAAAGGCAGTGGACTAACTTGGCCCATGGGTTTTACAACTCTTATTCTGCTTTATTGTTTTCAAAGGCTGCACAGGGCTCCATTCTGCAATTTCAACCAACTCTTATTTACTCTTCCCAGCACTGTGATACATGGGAGTTGTTTCTGAGCTGTGTTAGGCAAAGCAGTGCTCAGTGCATACATTTCACGCGCAAATATACACGCCCATCTCGATTATGTAAAGTGTGTGTCTGAAGTGCAGCCCATACAAAGCGACTTCAGGAGGACGTTGTCAAAGAGAAGTTACACCTGTTTCCACACCATGGGATCACTGGCTAGCCCTTTCCTTCAGCAGAGACTGCCATGGGGAACACTTTAAATGGATCCTAAAAATTTGAAATAAAGGGATTGGAAGCCGAGGCAGAGACTTGCAAGAACCGCTTAAGAACTGTGATCTTTGTTCCAGAAGACGGTGAGACCTGCCTCTCCTCCGTGAAGCTGCCTACCTCTAGAGGAACATGTTACCACCTGCCTCAGAATTCTCTGGCTACTGTCTGGCACCACACTTTATGATTCTGTCTCCAAAGGCCGCCACAATGAGCCAGTGAACCAAACAGAGAACAGGCCTACTCTAACCTTGTTGCACAGTGTGACCCTGGGCAAGGACCTGAACCTCAGCAGTGTGGCAGCTTTACTGCAGAAAAATTTGACAGCACCCTCGGGGAAGGCTGCAGAAACTAAATGACTACACTCCTCCTACAAATGTCAGTATTGCTGAGAAGCTTTTTGACTGCCTGACAAGGGACAAGCGGTAGAACTCTTCCTTTAGAGAGAAATGGCTGCTGCTAATTCCAAGGAGCAGCTGTCATAGCCTCTTCCTGTGCTTACTTGGTTTGGAGAGTAAACTAGGCTGCTTAGTCTGGCTCTGAACTGAACAAATCTTCCTCCACCTTGCTAGTCAGTCTACGTCATGGTTCCGCCATTTTGACCACATGGGCCACAGCCTGGGGGAATGTCTAACTACTATCGCAGGGACTGATAGCCCACGCTCAGAATGATGCAAACAGCCCCTGTCTCATTTTCTTGCTGCTTATGGTTCTTGCTATGATGGCCATTTGACTCCACACTCAAGCTTCTAGGGGTTCCCTGACACTCCTATTCTAAAGACCCTTTTAATGCTCCTTTATGGCCTGATTTATCTTCCTAACTGGGGTAGTCTGATTTCAGTACTGCCCACTGTAACCTTGTATCCCATTCTAAGAATACTGGGGTAAGGTTAGTTCCTACTCCCTGTGAAAATATAATGCTACATATGATCAGCCAATTAGCTCCAAAGTTGAACCCACAGCTCAAAGAAAAGTCACCTTCTAAAATTTCTTTGAAAATTGTTCTATCTGGAATGAGCCTAAGCACACTGACTATGAATTAGCTGAATATGGTCCCTAATCCACACTCTCCCCATTTAGTTAATCCTGTTTTCTTGGTGAGACTTTCATAGGCATACTGATAGCTGAACTGACACCATTAAATTTTCCATAAGCCAGTTCACTTTATATGTTAAATTTTTTTTACCTAAAGTATGTCATATTATTTTATTATTTTTGCCTAAGATCTTTAGTGACCATCAGATTGCTTGCCTAACAGATTTCATCCTCTGAAACAGTGTTTCATAATGCCAAGAAATATACTCCCAAATGACTCCTAACATACATGGGAGGAAAGTTTCTAAAGACCAACACACAAAGATGTGTTCACTTACAACAGTCATTAGGGAAATGCAAACCAGAACCACAAGGAGATACTATTTGACAAAACGTTAACATGATAAAACACAACCTCAGACTGTCACCTCTGTCACCAACAGTTCTTTGTGTAAAGTCTAAGCTCCAGCCATGTCAATGACTCGTTTTCCAAGAGCCCTCATCCAGCAACTTCTTCATTATAGGTTCAAATCCATCTGAAATGCATTGGCAGGTCAAAACCACTGCTTCTTTGTGTTTTTAGATCATCTGGATAGGACGTTCCTCAATAAAGAAGAACTAAGGTAGAAGAGAGAACTAAAGTTACTAATCAACTGTCTTAAGTAATAAGAGATTACTCTGGAGTATCTGAATGTGGGCATAGCATAATGACATGGACCTCCTAAGGATAAAGGAGGAAGGACTAAAGGAGGATGGAGTAGCATAATATGAGAATAGATCCATCCACCCACTATAGTTGCTTTGAAGATGGAGGAAGACACCTGTAAGTCAACAAAACTGACCTCTAAAAGCCAGGGGAAGCAAGGAAATGAATTTTTACCCATATACCCTAGACAGTCATACAGATTCATCACATTTTGCAACGAGATGTGTATCGACCTTCTCAATGCAGATCAAAGAAGCTAAAGTCTTGTTCTTTAAGCTATTAAGCCTGTAGTAATTCATAACTGGCTATAGTAACAACAAGAAACTAATACAGGCATCCTCCTAGAATGTTACCATTGATAAACTTGGGTAGACAATGCAGCTGCATCTGATAAATCTTCTTTGAACCTCCATGGTGATTCCCACTCTCCCTGATTCTCTCTGGCATATTTTGTATTAGGTTACTTTCTCTTTCAACTTGATCAAATGGATGTATACCATCCATTTTTACTAGACACAATAATAATGTTTTTCCTCCCACTGTCCCCTCTGTTAAAGTACTTCCTGGAACACTGAGTCATCTGATGACTTCTCCTTTCCTAATCAGATAGAAGACTGGGGAAGAGGGAACTTCTGAGCAGGGATGGCCATGCCATGGGTTAGCTGGGACCAGTTTGAAAGGGTATTAGCCACTCAGACGAACTTCACTTTGGGGACAGGGCTGTCGGCATCTCTTGGGATGGCCACTTGAACAGACATGTCTCCAGAGTAAGGAATAGACAGGACAGCTGTTCTGATAATGAAGACTCTGGCTGTGGAAAAGTGAATGAAACACAGAGACAGAGGCAGTGTCTCCGTGCACACACCCTACTTCCATACAGAGGGAATATCAGAGTCAGCAGGAGACAGGCCCTACCCCAGGAAGACACAAATCTTTCCACAGGGCAATCACTGCCACATCCCCTTCATACTGGTTCCCAAGACTTCTTCTGCCTGATGAAGCCCATAATAGGGCTCGATCAGCACTCACCACCCCTGTTCATGACAAATATACAGGATGGAACTTCCTGCACAAAGGCTGGGAGACAGAAGGGTCCCTGGAGATCAGGCAGGAATCACAGGGCTCGCTTTTAAGTGCCAAGATAGATTTACTATCACAAGGAACAAGTTGAAGAAGTTTGCTCGAGATCCCGGAAGGCCCAGAAAATACTATTCAAGTCAATGGATGCTTATCAAACTCTTCTATTGAACCCCAAGTTCATATATGGACCAGCTCCCTTTGTACGGTTCTCCACAACCTGCTAAAGTGAAATAGACTCACAGCCCCTCACAGCATCTCCGAGTAGCATTTTGATTGGTCTCTAGTGTTTCTTGAAAAAAAAAAGCATCAAAAATTTTTAAATAAAGATAAGGCAAATAAAATACAAAGTCCTGGCTGTTCTGGAAATATCAGGCATGGCCTCCTTTGACCAGCTGTTCTGTAGTCTAGATTGGCATCCTTTGAGAAGTGTTGCTCACAGCACAGGGTGGGAGACACATCAATCTCCTCTGTCTCTTTCACCTGGTTTTCTGTAGTTATTCAAGGTTGTACCCTGAGAGGCTTGTGCAAATCCAACCAGAAAGCACAAAATACCCTGTGATTGTTCATTTTCCATCAGAGAGTTTAAGGCAGAAATTTACTGTCCTGTTTGGTGAAGCACGATCAATAGACTCAGAGATAGATATTGGGGTTCAACCTAAAGATCTAAAAACAAAGCAGCCAGCCACTGGCTCTTATCTCGACCTTAGTCTCATAATGGCGATTCTGCTTCCAGGAATTTCAGAATGAGACTGTGTCTGAGAGATGTCCCCTCTCATTTTATAATTCTCTCTAGGGCTGGTATTAAGGCTGTGCACCACTGGGCATGCAATGCCCAGTTTCTATGGCAAACTAGTGTGGCCATTGGGATTAAAGATGTGTGCCACCACTGCCTGGTCTGTAAGGCTGACCAGTGGGGCTGTTTTACTCACTGATCTTCAGGCAAGCTTTATTTACTAAAATACAAATGAAATATCACTACAGTTTGGTCACATGATGAATCAGTTCCTGACAGAAGAGCTGGAGATCTTCAACAGTACGTCAGCTACTTTATGTGACCACAATAGATATGCATTTGTTCCCGACCTCATTTGGCAAGGGACGCCCCTTAATATTGTAAAGAAAGAAAGGCTTTGGGGCTGAATGAAGCAGACTCTCTTCCTGGCCCTTCTTGCTTAGCAGTATATAATTGACTCTCTCAGAAAGATTTCTGTCGGTGGGAGGGTTTTTTGCTTTGATTTTTATAACGGACATGATTAAACCAGCCTCACTGTGATATTTTGAGGTTCAAATTAGCACGTTGGGGCTTTTGCTCATGTGGTGAATTCAGCCTGGAAATTTTGGAACATTCTACTCTTTGTCATCCTGACAACCTTCTGCTAAGGATCAAGACTCAGAGGGAAAATCAGTGTATTTTCCACCATCGTCCAACACTCAGTGATGTGTTGGAAGAGAATGTACCTATAGGCCCTGGCATCTGAATAGTTAGTCTCTAATTATTGGCACTGTTTGGGTAGGTTTTAGAAGTTTGGTCATGCTAGAGGAAGTATATCACTGGCTCTGATGTTTCAAAAACCATGCACCATTTCCAGTGTGCTTGTTCTGTTTCCTGTCTATAGTTCAAGATGTGATCTCTCACCTGTTTCTGTCAACTGCTTGTTGCAATGCTCTACAAATGCAGTATACCCTTATTATCTCCTTGGACCTTAAGTCCAAAATTAACCCTTCCTTCCATAAGTTTCCTTGATCATGGTGTTTTGACACAGCAACAGAAGAATAACTAAGACAGAAGCTGCCACCAGGTTGACTGTGACAGATTTGACCTTGCTGAGTTCTGTTGGAATATAGAATATATTGGGACTTTGGATGAGAAAAGCAATTGAACACTTTAAGTGAGGGTCAGTGGGCCATTCTGGTAGGAGCTTGAAAGACAGCAGTGCTGAAGGCAATGTGGACTGTGGAGGCCCACTTCAAGAGGTTTCCTGAGGGAAATTGTTAGCAACTAGGCTAGAGATCGTTCCTGGACATTTGGGGAAGGGAGATGTGCCCTCTTTCTGTCTGTGTCCTTGAACTTACCCGAGGCTAAATTGAAAAGAAATGGACTGATTTTACTTTTGGTAAGGAGATTCCAAGACACCCTAATATTGTCTCTATTTTGTGGTTACTAGTATTCACTCTTAATTCAGATCTACAATGAAAAGTGCTGCAGAAAGAGATACAAAATACACAGTTTGTAGGGGGAGAGAATGCTGGCAAGCTTCGTAGTAAACCCAAGGCTTTCCTTTTGCTTTACAAGGTGGCTGCAGTTGTTAGGAAAATTTGCACTGTTAATAAGAGGTCAAATCTGCACTGGAGTAAAAAAAAAAAAAAAGGTGCCCTCAGGGGAAAACCCCACCCAACTAAACTTCTAGTTAATGAAAGGAATAGTCTGAAGGAATTTTCTGCTCCTAAACAGAAACAACAGCTGCTGTAAATGTGAGTCCAAGGAGACAGGTGTCATCCCTAGTGAGCAGTCAGAGCTGGCCTTGTCATCCACGTGGTCCTGGCTTTAGTGTCATAATTAAGCAAGATGTAAGGGGTGATGGAATCTTTCTCTTTGGCTTTAGAGAGCCATTGAGGTCGAGGGACTAGGGCGTGGAGTCCCTGCATGGAGGCCTTTGATAGGCCAATTGTGTGCAGTTTTGGAAATGAAGCCTGCGTTGCAATGAAGACCCCAAAATTTGGAGATATTGTGAGACATCTACCAGAGCGTTGCGCACAGACAGAGGAGCCAGTCCAAGATAAGCAAGAAAGAAAACTGGTAGGACACAGGGCGGAGCCATCAAAGCCCTTTGATGGCGCACATAGAGCTACATGGTTTGGAGTTTACCCTGCTACGTTTGGATCACGCTTTGGTTCAGTATTTCCTCACTATGCCCCCATTCCTTCCTTTGAGAATTATATGTAATATTTGTGCCATTGTATGTTGGAAGTATGCAGATTGCTTTTTGAATTTTATAGGGGATTATATTGAAGATACATATAGAAAATATACATTAAACATGTATGCACATATACATGTCTGCCTGTACATATATGTGTATATATGCATATATACATGTGTGTATGAGTGTGTTTATATATGTGTGTGTGTGTGCATATATAAAGCAAATTATATGTTCCAGCAATTGATCTGAGGTTGGTTAGGTAAGGGAATTAACACCATTACTAAAGAAGAGGCTGTCTTTACCCCCAAATACCTGTATGTCTTATGCTTAAAATAAACATATAATTTCTGAATGAGAGAGAGAGAGAGAGAGAGAGAGAGAGAGAGAGAGAATTTCCTAGAGTCTCCTAAGAGATGCTGGACTTTTAAACAATGTTGACACTGAGAGACTATGGGAACTAAGTAGAACTAAATGTGTTTTTCATTATATGACCAAAGTCTATGGGAACCAGGAAGTAGAATATTGTGGTTTGAGTGAGCATGTCCCTATAAGTTCTGGCATTTGAATAGTTGTTCCCAGTTAGTGGCACTGTTTGTGTAGGTTTAGGAGGTATGGCCTTGATGGAGGAAGTATGTTACTGGGGCAGGATCTGAGGTTTCAAAAACCATATGCCATTTCTTTTTGCACCCTCAGCTTCCCGTTTGTGGTTCTAGATGTCAAGTCTCTGCTGCTACTCCAGCTAAAAGTCTCCTGCTACCTCTTCTCCATAGTCATGTCCTAGCCTCCCTCTGAACCATAAGCTAAACACCCAACTTTCTTCTATCGGTTCCCTTAAACATGGTGTTTTTATCACAGCAATAGAAAGGAACCTGAGACAACTCACTGCTGCCATATACTCCACAGCCCTACCTCTGAGGGAAATGAACTTCTCTGTTTTAAATTGCTGTACTTTCCTGTACAGTAGCATGTTTTACTAGATGGCTATTTTATGAGCAGCTTGCCAGAACAACAAACCATTCATTGTCTTCCTAGAATCTACTAGAGTTTACGTTCTGTATCTGTTAGGTATAGATATTCCTGTTTTGGACTAACTCAGTAGTATGTAGATATACGCTTGTATTTTCCTTGCTACTTAGCTAACATTGCATCTTAATAACAGCAAATTTTGTGGACCCTATTATCTGAGGTATTTGTGTACACTTGTCTGGGCCTTCCTAAAAATAACTAAAATGACTTTATGTAGAAGGAATTTTTGACTCAAGTAGCTTTTATAATGAGATACAAAAACATTTCAGTAATAAATGCCATAGATATGTGTGACCTCAACATTCCTCAAAATAATGTAGACAGGATTCATGTAGTTTTGATGCCAACTAATTTTAGAGTTCATATTTTTATCAAAGTCAAGTTTGTAAACTCTCTGAGGTGAAATTCTTAATCTGTTGTGTGTATTCATTTATATCAAGTGTTGGAGTGAGGTCCAACATATGAGAAATATTCAATAACATAAGAATGTATCCAGGATGCACAGAATAACAACCCCTTAACAGAAAGTAAAATCATATATCAGTCACTGTGTGGTTCACTATCTACTAATGATGTTTTATTATTTTTACAATGTTGGCAGTGTTAGCATCTTATTATTATTATGCATTTTAGAGGCAAGTAGTTTTGTTTTTACCCAAAAGTCTTGGTTCTATCTACACTGCTACCGATATTTATTCTTGAGGTTCATGTCTAATAAGCAAAAACTGATTCACCATGGGTTTGTTCCCAAAGTAGAAGAGGTAAAGGGGGTAATGGATATTTTTCATCTTCCTCTGGATCTTTCCCCAACTCATAAAAAAGAAGACTCGTTCCAGTTCCAGGAGAAGGTATATAGTGGTTTGGATGTGAATGTTCTCCATAGGTTTAGGTATTTGGACGCTTGGTTCCCCACTTGGTGGCTCTGTCTGGGAGGAGTTTAAGAGGTGCAGCATCAAGAAGGAAATGTGCCTCACTTCTAGTTCATTGCCTCTGCTTTATTCATGCATTTGGAGATGTAAGCCCTCATCTTTCTGATTCTGCTGCCACACCCAGCACTTGTTGCTATGTCTCCACACCATTAGGGACTCTTGTCCTTCAGAACAACAAGCCCAAATAAACTCTTCCCAATATATGTTATTTCTGCTCATGATGTTCTATCACAGCACCAAGGTGCTGCTATCAAACTTCCAAGTTATTGTGATAACAGACATATTTTCTTCTAGTTCTGATGTCATGCCAGGTTAGGATGTAACCAATTATGCCCCAGCATATGAGATCTTCAACGCTGTGGCATGCTTATATACTTGCATGATTGGTCCTTCTATAAGTATATAAATTTCCTTTATTTGGATGTCAGAGTTGGCCATAGTTTTTTGTTTGTTTGTTTATCAACATGACATAACCTTGAGTTATATTGAAAGAGGAACCTCAATTGATAGAATGCCTCCATAGATTGCCTGTAGATATGTATGTAGGGAGTTTTTTATTATTAATTATTGATATTGGAGCATCCAGCCCACTGGGGAAAATGCTACTCGTGTGCAGGTGGTCCTGTGGTCTATAAGAATGCAGAATGATTAAGCTATGGGGAGTAATATAGTATGACATCCCCCCGTGACCTTTTTCAGCACCTGTCTCCAGAATCTTGTCATGCGTCATTGCCTGTGATGTGCAAGTGTGAGTCAAATAAACCCTTTTCTCTCCGAATTGCTTTGATCATGGTCTTTATCATGGCAGTAGAGACCAAACTAGGACAGAAATTGGTGTCCAGTATCAAAGAATGTGTATTGCTGTCACGGACCTGGCAATATGGTTATAGAAGGATTGTGGAAATGTTCAGAACTATGAGCTATAAAAGCCACAGAGACTCAGAGCTGAATGAGTTCATATTGTGGAAGGTTAGAAGGTAAGAATTCTGAGAGCAATGTAGATGATGGAAGTCTGGCTTACACCATTTCCGAGAGAAGCAATAATTCTCTCAGGCCTGTTTATGTCATATGTTGAATTAAGAATAGTGGTTCTGGTAAGCTGGGGCTGAAGAATCAGCTGTGATTGACAAGAGATCAGTATTACTGAAGTAAAGTTGCTGCTTTAATGAGACATTCAAGACTACTTAGCTAGAGCTGAGAAACTAGTGGTGATTTAGGAAAGATGACCAGCAAGAAGATGAGCTATTTCTGGAAAGTATTTCTTCAGGGTCAGTATACAGAGCAGTGGACCAGAGGGAGCTAAGACTGCACTTCATGCTGGCAGCTAAACTTGGTGATGTGTGAGAGTCACCAAAGTTGTGCTGGTTTTGAAGGCACGAAAGGGTCATGGAGGGCAGCTAAAGTTTAGACCTGTGTAGCCAGGCTAAAGAGAGTCCAGGAGAAAGCATTAGTGAAGACACAGTCCCTACTGCTTTGGAGATTCCAGCATCCTGGAGATGCCAGTACCGCAGGATGATCACCAAAAACAGAAGCAACTACAGAGTGGGGCTAGCCTGAGCCTATAAGAGAGCCAAGTCTGCTGTGGGTGAGCCCTAGAGAAACGAAGCGCCTCAGTTCTTTGGAGCCCAGAATTTCATAAGTCACAGACATCGAACTTTAAGCTCTTTACACTGTTGGAGTTTGTTCTGACTGTGACTATGCTCTGGTTCTTTTCTCTTAGAGTAAGAAATATTTAACTCATTTTTTTGTTTGTTTTATGGGAACCTGCAGTTAAAAGTCTTGAATATTTTTAAGAGACTTTATATTTTAAATTGTTGAGTATGTTTAAAGGCCATAGACCTTTCTATGTATTGTTTAATTTCTTTTTAAAATTTCACTTTATATTCCAACCACACTTCTCCCTCCCACCCTTCCTCCAGCTCCCCCTCACCTCCCCCCNCCCCATCCACTCCTCCCAAAGGGTAAGAGCCCCCATAGGGAGTTAACAAAGTCTGAAACATTAAGATGGGATAAGACCAAGTCCCTCCTCCCTGCATTAAGGTTGAGCATTGCATTAAACCACAGGAAATGGTCTCCAACAAGCTAGCTCATGCATTAGGGAGAGAGCCTTTTCCTAATGCCAGAGGTCCATCAGATAGTTCAAACTTCACCACTGTCACCCACATACAGAGGGCTAGTTCGATTCCATGGATTCCACAGTTGTTGATCTAGAGTTCATGAGTTTTCACAAGCTTGGTTCAGCTGTCTCTGTAGATTTTTCCACCATGATCTATATGATCAATCATAGCACAAGGACACTTATTCAACAATGTTCATAGCAGCACTATTCATAATAGCCAGAACATGGAAACAACCTAGATGCCCCTCAGCTGAAGAATGGATAAAGAAAATGTGTTACATTTATACAATGGAGCACTATACTACTCAGCTGTTAAAAAAGAGGACATCATGAAATTTGCAGGCAAATGGATGGAACTAGAGAAAACCAGACTGAGTGAGGTAACCCAGACAAATACAGTATGTACTAACTCATAAGTGGATATTATATGTAGAGTAAAGGATAACCAACCTACAATCCACAGCTCCAAAGAGGCTAGAAAATAAGAAGGGGAAATAGATGAAATCTCCTGAGTAAACTGGGGGTGAGGGAGTTGGTAAAAGTGAAGGGTTAGGGGTGAGAACATGAGGGAATGGGATGATCAATGGGGGAGGGATGGAGTGGGAGAGCAATGATAGAGATACCTTGATAGAGAGTGCCACTATGGGGTTAAGATGAAACCTGGTGCTAGGAAAATTCCTAAGACTCCTAGCAATAATGGAGAGAGTGTCTGAACTGGCCTTCCCCTCCCTGTAATCATATCGGTGAATACCCTAACTTTCACTATAGAACTTTCATCCAGTAACAGATGGAACCAGATGTAGAGATCCACAATCAAGCACCAGTCCAAGCTCCGGTAATTCAGTTGAAGAGAGGAAGGGGGGAATATATGAGCAAGGGAGGTCAAGATCAAGATGGAGAAATCTACAGACTGTAGACCTTTTTAAGTTAGCTGTGTTTTATATTGAGGTCTTGACATTAACTTGAGGATGATTTGAGAATAAATCAAAAAGAAGAGCTGTGATTTAATTGTAATGTAATAGTGTGTCCAGCTGACAATCTTTAATTGTCATGGTTGATTTTGTGTGTGTGTGTGTGTGTGTGTGTGTGTGTGTGTGTGCATGCACATACTGGGAGGAAGATCCTCAGTTGATACAATGCCTCCATCTATCATAGTGCCTGATAATAAGTCTGTATGGCGTGTTTATTTTTTCATTCATGGTGTGGGAGGACTCAGACCACTGGGGACAGTACCATCTCTGAAAAGGTGACCCTGAAGTACACAAGAAAGCAGACTTGGCAAACTATTAAGCAGTACTTTCCATGACCTCTGCTTTAATTCCTGCATCCAGGTTCCTGCTTTGAGTTTCTGCCCTGACTTCCCTTCATGATGTACTATAAGCTGCATACTGACATAAACTCTTTCTCCAAAAGTTGCTTTTGGTCATGGTCTTTATTAGAGCAATAGAAACTAAACTAGAACAGTCTGACAAGAATACTTCTGTTTTTATTTCTCATCATGGTCTGGTTATTAAAATGGCTCATTTTCACTTCATTTGTAGAAATCCTAATTAACAGATTGGTGACTAGTTTGATAAAACAGTGATTTAGGCCATTATTTGTAGCCACAAAGAAAGGAGTCAATAGAACATGAAATTAGAATGTTATCATGGTACCCTTCCTTACCCCACCCTCCAGATCACTATCCTAGAACTGAATTATGTTAGATCAGCTGGAAAATGATCATCTTTTAGCCACTTTGAGAGCTTGATGGACCAGAACAATCATTTTCCAAAATTATAGATTTATTATTTATATAAGTAATAGTAATGTTTGTTCCTTTCCTGCATTTACAAATTTGAAGTTGTTGAGCCCTGTTCTAGAAACAAATGGCTTCAGTAAAGAGTTTTCTTTCTGCTCCATCTAGACTCCTAGCTCTTTGGATAGCACTGCCTGCATTGAGGAGAAGTCTTCTCCTCCCAGTTAGTCCTCTAGACACACCTAGAAGTCTGCTTTGATCTCCTAGGTGACTCCAAATCCAGTCGAGTTGACAGTGATGACCAACTGTATTTCCCAAAGTGATGTATAACAATGCCATCTCTGACGACTATTGTGAGCCTGACAGTATCTAAAATCACCTAGACATCTCACTGGTAGGCATGCCAGTAAGGGTTATCTAGATCACTTTAATTGAGATGGAAAGACTATCCTTATCAATGTGTAGCATCCTCCACGGGCTGGGGTCCTGAATGGAATAAATGGAGACAATGAGATGAACATGAGTATTTACTGCTCTCTCCTTACTGACTGTGGACCCATTGTGAAAGTTTGCCTTTAGTGTCTTCTACTATGACTTTCCTACTGTGATGGATTGTGCCTTTGAACTGTGAACCAAAATAAACCCTTCCTTCCTACTTTAAGTTGTTTTTGTAAGATGTTTTGTTACGGTAATGATTACCTAGCTAATGCACAACTTCAGAAAGCACACCTTAAATTCTAACTTACAAATAACAAAGGACTAGTGTCTAGTCTAGACACTGAAACTTCAGAAAAATATTTGTTGAGCTATATATGTCTGTCACTTTATCTCATCCTCTAAGAACACATTTTAAAGTTGAATATTTGTTCAAAGAGGGCTATAGGAGAAAATTGAATCTACCCCATTACTCAACAGAAGTGTGACAGAAACACGAAGAGATGGACATCTGTACCCTGTGTTCCTGGTGAAAGTCCCAACTCTTTCTTAGAGTCCAGACCTTGGGTGTCATAGAGAAGCAGAGGAGCTGTAAGAACTGAGAGGATACACAAAGGCTGAATTTTGCTTCTGGTTTATCATAGCACCAAACGGGTTGCTAATAAATTCCTGGACTGCCGCCATGGCTGGGAAAGATGCAAATACTTCTGTAGGTGTCTGGTAGTGGGTAGATGTGATACCAAGTATTCCAGAGCTGAAATGGGACAGTAGTTATGACAAGGAGTCACTGCAGGAAGAGAGTTTTGCCTCTTATATCCCAGGGGCCATTAAAGAACAGATCTGCCCCAATGATGTCTTCACCTTTGTACCACAGTGCTTCAGGACCATGTTCAGTTGTTTCACCTCATAGCAGAGAGATGAGCAGACCAGAGGAAGCCTAACACTGCCACCATGACTTGCAAGACTCTCACACAGTCAAGGAGAAAACTGGCCTAGATTTCAGAAGGGACAGAGTGGTCAAAGAAGTTTCTGGGTAGCTTGCATTCACACCAAAAATAGATAACTTTTCCCAACTTGGCCTGTGGCAATGTTTCCACCTCTAAATATCATAAGACTTAAATAGGGATTGGGTGATTACAAAGGTAAAATTGATTTTCATTTAGAGACTCACATATTAACACCTGTTTTCCATATACAGATTAATATATTAACACACTATAAATCTCATTGTGAGCAATTTTGATGTAAAAAAAAATATGTGTAAGCAAGTAACAGAAAGTTGTACCACTTCAGTAAGCCTTGGTGTAATGTTATATCCAGCCAATGGGGTTTTAAGGTATATAAAAGAAAATTTTAACTTTGTATCTTAAATATTTATGCAAATTCTAAAGTCATACATGAGAAAATGACAACACATAAGAACACAAATGTAAACTATGTATAGTGGTTGGTTTTAGAACAGAGTGGCTCTTTCAGTGTACACAATATAATCCATGAAAGAATTGTGTCTGACTATGTAAAATTGAAACATTTTTCTCTAGGGAAAAAGACAAAACTCAATTGATGACAATACAAAATGTTTGTAAGCACTGCCGCAAAAGATTTTATCAGAGTTTAAAACTTATTTCAGATAAATAAGAAAAATATCAACACCATCAAAAATACCAACATAGAAAACAGAAGACACAAACACATCACAGAAAAATAAATGTGAATAGTTTGGAAGTGTGAAAAACACACACTTTTATTTAGGAAAGAGAAATTAGCAGATCTTCTCATAAATGTAAAATTAAGTTAGGATGAGATTCTTTTTATTTTTCAGATTAGTGAATCACAATTTGCTTTTTAGCACACTATATTTAAGGAGATAGAATTGAGGCTCTTATGCAACACAATGAGTAAACCCTATGGGAAAAGTCTACGACATTTATCAAAACTAAAATCCATATGCCTTCAGGTATGATATGAATATTTAAAATCTTATGGGTGATTAATATTTCATACACATCTGATAGACATTGTGATTTTGTTTGAAAGAGAATATAGCTGTGAATAACCTATACATTTATTAGTAAAGGCTGGCCAAGAGCAATGGGGTATCTAGATAATGTGGTTATTAAAGGGAGCAACGCAGCCCGGATGAACAGACATCGACTATTTCAGCTGCAGACATTGAAAGCAAGGTGGGGCACTTGACTCGTGAGCAATCACAACAGAATATATAACATATCCCTGTATATTCATGCAATATCTCTCAGGGGCATACTAGGATCTAGGAGCTGTGTGTTTTGTTTGAGGAGAGGCAAGGTGCTGAGAAGCTGATTGGTGGATGGAAACTCATTTTCCATTCAATCATTTTTGTACCTTTCCCATTTTATTACAATAACATATATGTTATAAGAAGAACATATATAATAGCATATATTTCATCTTAAAGATAGGAAAAATAAATACAGCCAAAGGAGAGGCACAATATGAGCACGAAACAACCTAGATGCCATGCTAAGCTCACTGAGGCCCCCCTGGATTCTTTTCTTGCAGGGGTTCCTGGGGTGCTTAGAAAGAGGATGGCCACTGTTTTGTAGCTCACAGCCTGATTTAACTTTTCCATTGTCGCTGTTTGGAGCAAAGTGAATTGTAGGCCTGTGGGAGGTAAAAATGTCCTGTTTCCAAGTCCCAACCCCCAGACTGCAAACCTCAGACTGTGACCTTATGCGGAAACCATGTCCTCACAGAGACAAGTGAGTGACATTGAGGTCCTTGGGGTTTATCTTCCTCCACTATGACTGTGCCCTTATCAGAAAGGAATCTGAGGGAAAACTGATGCATGAAGTCAGGGAACACCCCCTCCCCAGCAAAGCTGAGAGAGTCTGGGACAGCTCCAGCCCCACCTCCTTAGAGTCTTGCTAAACCTTAACCTTGGACTTAATCCTGCCAAAAGAGGGAACAAATGGAATGACCCTGCTCCGTGACTCACTCTGACTGTGTTTCAGGGGTCCCAGGACACTGCTCCCCTGCTTTTGCCAACTCTTTCCCTCCTCCGGGTTTCCAGATCCATTGCCTTTCCAGGTCTATTTCCTTCCTCCAGGGGAAGCATCCCCATGATCATAAAACGTAAATCCAATTAGCCTTTTCTTGACCCTATGTAATTCCATACTTTCTGCCACTCAGCAAAATGAAAGCTAAAGTCTGATAGTTTCCCTAGAAACCAAGGATCCTTCTGAGAGAGAGAGAGAGAGAGAGAGAGAGAGAGAGAGAGATAGTGAACACAGGCTAAAAGTGTATCTCGTCATCCTTTTATTCGGCTATTCGGCTGCAAGCTTTTCATTGTTTATCTCTATTGTTAGTTTATTTAAGCATCGATTGCCTTGTTGGATACCATGATGCTTCCTCCTTTCTGCCACTGAGAGAATCCCTTTGAGGTGGACTTCATGACTCAAAGGGCAAGCAGCCATGTCTTATTTGCTGCCTCTTCAAGGTGATGCACCTACTGCTATGAATACATTCTATTTTCAGCCCTTTCCATTCGAAGGCTCCTACTAGGCCCATGTGTCCTGTGCACAAGAAGCATTGATGAAAGCTTAGGAACGATGCTCCTCTTCCAATGACTGTGAATCAGCTCGGCTTCCAGATGCACTCAGTGCAGAGCACACACTACACGGCTTCCAGATGCACAGAGCACAGAGCACAGACTATGCGGCTTCCAGACAGACTCCTCAGTACAGAGCACACACTACACGGCTTCCAGAGGCACTCAGTACAGAGCATACACTAGACCCAAATGTGCAATGAGAAGAGAGCTTGGCAAGAGTGGCTCTGAGACTCAGCAGTTCTATAAGAAATTGACAAATCTGTGTTCGTCCTCTGTCGTAATCAGAAGTATTGGTGATCTGTCACATTCTCTGCTGTCACATTTCTGTCAAGGACTGGTTCATGTGGTGAGCTCTATGATCCAAAGGCTTGGGAGTTATTGTCTATGGAGTAGGAACCAGTGTGGGCAGGTGTGGAACTGAGTGAGCCTGGATGGCTCATGCTGAAGCCTTGTTGCTGAGGGCTGGCATTGAATTTCAAAATATTGTTACATTTCACAAAAATATCCCTCTTGAATTTTGTTTCAGTAATTTAAAATATGGCAAAGCCACACAGTTCACAACCTGTCCATGGAAGGAGCCAGGGAGCCAGGTGGTGGTGGCACACACCTTTAATCCCAGCACTTGGGAGGCAGAGGCAGGAGGATCTCTGTGAGTTCCAGGATAGCCTAATCTACAAGAGCTAATTCCAGGACAGCCATGGCAGTTACACAGAGAAACCCTGTCTCAACCCCCAAAAACAAACAAACAAACAAAAAAAACAAAACACAACAAACAAACAAAAAGCGGTGGCAGGTTGGACCTGGAGTCTGTGGTCTGACAATTCCCAGTGTAGAAATTACTCGTTTTTTTTTATGTTTTTGTTTCGTTCTAACATTTTTAACTTTTGTTGAATCTCTGGGGATTTCACATCATGCTTCCTGATCCCATTTATCTCCCTGTCCTCTCAGTTCTGCTCTCTGCCCTTGCTACATCTTCCCAAAACAAAACAAGATTTGAAAGAAAAACCACAAATAAATAGCGTATCCCATTGAGCCACACAGTCCACACCTTTATTCCATTCAACTTTCGTTGTCAGTGTTCACTGTTACGAGTTTTCTGTCTGCCCCGAGGCCTCTGGCTTCTGCTGCATTAGCAATGGTAGACTCTGGGACTCCTCAGATATCCTGTGTCATGGAGATCCTGTTTTGGATCTGTAGGTTTGTTCTCCGAACACACTCCAACAGTTCATAGATGCAGTGGAGCTGAGATGGACCAGTTCATAGCTCTGGTCCTGGGCCTGGGTGGTAGTTGGGTTGGTTAGCCCACCAGCTTTTGCTCTGGGTAGTCACTACCCAGGCTAGCTCTACATTGCTACCTAGGCTAGCTCACCCAATGCATCCTGTAGCAAGAGGCAAGGTCAGCTCTCCTGTTCTCAGGTCTCCAGATTCAGTTCACACGTTCATACCCCCAGGGCCAGCTCTACTGTTCTGCCCAGGCAGGCGTGTGTGTATGTGTGTGTGTGTGTGTATGTGTGTATGTGTGTGTGTATGTGCGTATGTGTTCTCCTGCTCTCGTGCCCTCAGGGCTGGCTCTCCTGTACCGCCCAACAACAGGGTCATCTCTATGTGATTCCCAGACAAGTTACAGAGCCTGCTTTCATGTGGGCTACAGCCAGTGAGGGTTAGGAGTACAGAGATAGTTCTTTCACATTCATGACCCCGGGGTCAGCTCTCTCACCTGCCAAAGGTGGCAATAGGTGAGCTGGGAAGGGCATCTTTCTTTTACCCATGCCCCCACATGGTGGATGAGGGAGTGGGGGACAGGGTCAAGCTTATCTGTATCCCCCAACAATTGATTCAGCTCTAGAGTACTGTCCTTATAAGCTGTATGCCCATGGTGAGAGATGGGGTCATCTTTTCCAGTGTGTGTTGGGGGCCAGCATTCCTGCTACAGTACCCATTGAGTGGCAGGGCCAGTTATCCCAGGACCAGTAAAGGGCCAGGTTGATTAAACACAGCCCTAGGATTTCCAGCATGGGGTTCCTAAGACCCCTGGTGTTAGCATTGGTTATGGACATCATCACACACCCCAGCTTATAGCAGGTCCATTGATCCAGACATGATATTTGCAGCATCTCAGCAGAACATCACCATGGTGCCAGTGGCCAAGCAGGTTATCCAAATCAGTATGGCTCTGGTTGCAACATGACCATGGACTGGTCTGGACCCTGAGCATCTGCAGAGCCCTCAGTGGTAACAGGAGTCATGGACATCAACTCAGACTCCGGCTGCCACAAGGTCATAGATCCAGACATGACAACCTGGGCAGCAGCCCTGGTCTGGATGACACCATGGCCCCATATGAGATCAC
>LOEQ01000692.1:130051-162089 GCA_001685075.1 Bramus lutescens | reverse complement strand
GTGTGTTGTTATTTCGGGGTATAAGCTAACCGTGCGGGAGCTGGGCCAGACGAAAAGCAGGCCCGCTCCCCCTTATTACTACACCTATCCACCTGAATAAACTGAAATGAAGATTTCTCGGTCTGACTCATATTCAGAGAATATGGAAGCAAAATGCTTGGGATACAGCATGGGAGAGCTACATCAGCATCCTAATGGGATACATACTGAGAAAGGTTAATTTTGCCTGGACAAATTTACAGTGAGGTGTACATTCAGAGGAAAGAAGTCATCATAACTGTCTGAATGTTGCTATGAGAGTTCACTGGTTACTCCATGCACAGGGCTTGGGCCCAGGGCCTGATGGGTAATGTTATCACCATCTATTATGCTTTGCCATCAGCTTCAAAAGACATCATTCATTATCCCGAATAAGGACCTCACCCTCGGTATCTCAATTCCCCTTGCACCGTTCATTTTTCCTCACATAATGGGTCCCAGAAAATTTTGATACACCTACATCAAACTGAGATGGCCAAGTGCCTCCTTGCTCCTCTTAACAAGGAGTTTTCTTACATTTCCTGTCATCTTGTGTCTCCAAACAACCTCCCTTGAGTTTAAATTGGCAGCATTCTATTTTAGTAACAAAATTTAGGACATATCTACCCTTATTTTTTTTTCATGAGTCAAATCTAAACCCATAAACATGTGCCACAGCAGATAGGCATATAAAAAACATGAGATGTAGCTTGTAACGTGAAAATTTTTAGTCTCAGAAACATAACATATAAACCTAAACTAACAAATTAAGTCTACTGTTAATATATCAATATGTAGAAAACATCAGATAATCTAGAGACACTTGAAACAACAGTGTGATAAAAAGCAAAACAACTCCACTGACAATCTGTCCAGAAATGGGAAGAAAGGTTAGAGAAAGGTCAGAGTCACTGCATTTGTTAAGAAGGATGAAAGAATCCGTTGTCACTTGGGGAAATTCCAAGTATTAACAAATGAAAAAAAAGTTCATTAAAATAATATGATTTCTAAGTTATGAAAGTGTGATAAGGGAGCTGCAGAGATGTCTCTGTGATTGAGAGCACTTGCTACTCTTGCAGAAGAACCAGGTTAGTTTCCCAGCCCTCATATGGGATCTCACTCTGGAATGCCAGGTTCAAAGGATCTACCATCCTCTTCAGAACTCCAAGGCATCAAGCATACCCAATGTTCACTTGTATATACACAGTCAAACAAAGACACACATATTAAAAAAATAAGTTATAAGTTTGGCCAAATCAATGCCATCTGGAAGCTTTCAAAGGGGCAGGATTTCATGCCCAGCCCATCTGGGGGAAGTGTTTTCGAGAGAATGAAGAGCAAGAACAGGAGACCTACCACCCAGTTTAAACAGTGTACAACACATGGTAAAACTTGCTTAATTTGTAACACTGCCCATTCCACCCCCCCCTTTACTTTTCTAAAGCAAACCCCATAGGCTCAGTCATGTAAATGGTAATTTTACACGGAGCTCATCTTTAAAAGATAATGGTCACTTTAAAATAGCTGCAAGACATTTACCACTTCTAAAAATACAACTCCCAACTCAGTGGATCTGCACTGATTTGCACAGGTACAGGAGGAGAAGGATGTTGGGTTTGCAGGAGAATCATCAGCTATCTGTGCACAGCACAGCAATTAAAGTCCTATCAGAAGTAGGGAATGCAGAATCACACCATTTCCTAACATAAAGCACTGTGCTCTACCAACAAGATGTCAAATAACTTTTTCAGGCATCATATGAGAGAGTCACAGCGCAGTCCTTTTACAAAGCAATAAGTTCATTTATAAAAAAAAATAGTTTTCCAGATAAATTACTGAACGTTAAAGTAGAAGCATCCAACAAAAACACAGGAAAAGGTCTGCAAAGATGAATTTTATAACCTTCTCCCTTGCTCCCCACCCCACCAAAATCAGGCTACAAACTAGAGATTTAGAATTAATGTGACAGCAAAAGAAGAGATCAGAGCACAGAAAGAGAAAGCTGGGTTTAAACAGTTATTAAAGGATTAAGAAGCCCCAGGGAAAACTGCTAACCCCGGGAACTGTCAAGGGAGTCCCCTGACATGAGTGAGGTGGCCAAAATTACCACATAAGCCTGAAATAATGTATCAGAAGCTGTTTAGGACACAGAGGTAAAAAACAGTCGCATTAAGTTTTATAACGTCCAGTGCATTTGGATATAGAGAAAATGAAGACTATCGGCTGCACACGGCACACAGCTCAAAAAATCAGCTGGAAACAGAGTATTAGTGAAATTGTCGGCTTCTGAGTCTAAATTTTAGGGACTGAAAGTGGAATCTAAAGGCAGTAACAGTTTCAGGAAGACAAAGTTAGATAGTCAGGTGAAGGTTAATATCTGGAGGGCCACAGATGTCAGACTTAGGAGCCAGATCTTAACTCCACAGGCAGAAGAAATCCACCCAATCTCTGATGTGATAAAAAACCAGCCCTTCAGGAAGGTGCATGTGACAACAGCAGTCAGCAAGAAAGAGAGTTCACAAGACAGAGGGCCAGGGAAGGGATGCTGAAATAATCCTGGCCTGTGGAGATAAGCCCTGGTATGCCAAGAAGGTCAAGTGACTGTCAATCCTGAGAGTCACAACCTCCCTCCCGAAGTGCATCACTCTCTCCCATAAGGACCCCACAGTGGCCAACCTGGAAAATCACCATCTGCTAAAGGAGAGAGACGACCCACACTAAGAGGAAATCTCAGACATCGTGAGAAGGAAGAGACGACTCCAGATCTCCACATTTCACAAAACTCAGTTCAACTTCTTTCACACACTAGGATGTGACTGACGTTGAAATATTATAAAATGAACAACAACAACAAAAAAACATTATTCACCTCAATTTCTGAAGTGAGGACAAAAATTTGTGAGAGAAAGCGATAGATTCATACGGAAGGGATGCCTTGATTAATCCTAGAGAAGCAGTGTAAAGAGAGGACAGAAAGGAGCGAGGAGAATAGAATGAACACTGAGAATGGATGGCATGAAAGAGAGGAGGTAGGCAGGGGGACTAGAGAGATGAATAGAGGAGATAACAGATATAGAGCAGGGGAAAGAACAGAGGAATCATAAAAGCAAAAGGAGGTGAGCAAATGTGATGACAGGAGGCCAAGCCAAGCATGAGGTGAAGCTTCGCCCAGACCCCTCAGATAGGCAGTGCAATTAATTACCATACTTAAGGAGATAACTGACTAACTGACATGCACTTTTGTGTCTCTGGTTATCAGCCAATTAAAGAACTGACTGTCAGCAAACTTCAAACCTGTGTTTTGCATGCAATTAAGTTTCTCTAAGTCAACCAGATCATTTCTTAGACTCTCTCCTGAGTTCCTTGACAATATTAATAAATCATGCCCCAATTTATCCAGTTGATAATTAAGGTGTTCAACTTTGGAGTTCTCACATCAGGATTGTCCTAGAACCACTTCGTGAAGGCATGAATGGAAAAAGGAAGCCCCGTGACACAATCTGGAAGATGTTCACAGCTTGAACAGGGCTGGGGCAGGAGTCAGAAGGAAGGTATGGGAAGTCTTCCAGAATCCTGCTGAGTGATGTACCTTCTCTCACCTGGATAATGATGCTGTCAGGGACTGGCTGGGGGATGAGTGACTCTCTCTTCCTTACTAATCTCCCCACTGGAGCATCAGTTTTCTCATTTATTTATGATCTTCTTGACATGGGTACTACTTATATGGCATTGGGATTAATCAGCCAGGAGGCTTTTCTTTCTTTTTTAAAGACGCAGGTACCAGGCAAGCTGTGTAACTCAGCGTGGCAGTGTGACATTATCACTAGCTAAGCAATATTTGTTCTGTTCATCTCCAGGGAACTCGAGTGTGAAAGGTCTTCAGATGTGGAAGTCATAAACTATTACCCTCATCCTCCAGTAGCTGTGTGCCATGTCTCCTCAAGGGGAGGGAGGAAAAGCCAAATGGTAACTCTAGCCTTGAGACGT
The DNA here is from genome assembly GCA_001685075.1 of Bramus lutescens. Classification (NCBI taxonomy): domain Eukaryota; kingdom Metazoa; phylum Chordata; class Mammalia; order Rodentia; family Cricetidae; genus Bramus; species Bramus lutescens. The sequence goes on along the minus strand of LOEQ01000692.1, from coordinate 158,084 downwards.
ATGAGGAGGATCAGCAAGGGTACCACAGATGTTTCGATCAGCAGCTGCTTCGAGGAAAGCTCCCCCTCCTCGGCCCCTCTTGCAGGTGTTATATATAGAATTTCCTGAGTTCCCAGTCACAGAATCCTGTGGCCAAAGGATTTCTGTAAAGGCTAAAGGTGTGTGACTTGGGAGCCTGCCTATTACCACTAGGGAAATGGTCACTCCTGATCAAAAGAACAGAGATCTTTCATTTGTTTCCCAAATCTTCTACCTGCTGGACTCTTTTTCTTTTTCTCTTCCTTTTTTCCCCACCAAAAGTCATCCTTATGACATGTTTGTTAAGTGGAAGAGAAATAGCTTTGTGAATTTGATAGATGTGATAATGGCTGTTTGCCAGAAAAGGCAGAAATTTGGAGCTGAATTTTCTTTTCTCGTTTTCTTATTTTATCCTCATAATTGAAAAAAAAATTAAAATGATTTCATGGAAAAGAAATGTTTCGTAGATGCATTGACAGTAGGTCACTACATGCTGTATCTTTTATGGTTCAAAAGAAAACCCAGAGTTCTCAGGAACAAATACAGGAAGGAGGCAATAAAACAAGGGTTCTCAATGTGTGAGTTGCAGGCTCTTTAAGGAGGGTTAAATGATCCTTTCACAGGGATCACCTAAAGCCATAGGAAAGCACATATATTTCTATTACAGTTTGTAACAGTAGCAAATTATAGTTATGAAGTAGCAACAACAACCATTTTATGGTTGGGGTCACCACACCACGAGGAAGGGTGTTAAAGTGTCACAGTATAGGACGCCTTAGAAAGGCACAGCACTGATGTAGATCACAGGCAACAGGACTAATGCCGCACACTGCAGATGAAATGTAAGTTAAAACTCTTAAAATATTGTCTGGGACATAGTATATAGAAGATGACATTGCTCACCATCCTATTTTCTTGACAGAAAAGCAATATTTCTTTGGTGCAATTACTTGTCTATACTGCTTTAATTCTCAAGATGACATTTTGGCTTTTGGTTTAAGTGTAAAATGTACCCCACAGGCTCATTTGTTTGAACATGTGGGCCCAGCAGTTGGTGTTTGTTTAGGAAGACTATGGAAAATTCCAGAAGGGCAACTGGGCTTAAAGAAGTGGGCCAATGAGAGGGAACCCAAAGTTTTAGAGCCTAACCATATTTCCCATTCGTTGGCTGTTTCCTGACTGCATATGTAATGTGTCCAGCAGTTTCCTGCTTTCTGTCAGCGTGACTGATTGTGTCCACTCTAACTTTGAGCCACAACAAGCGTGTCCCTCCTTAAGCTACTTCTTGTCAGGTAATAAGTCTCAGCATTAAGGAAAGGAACTAATAAACACTCTTCCTAGTCTCCTCTCACCTAGTCCATAACAAAACACTTCTGAATCAAGAAAGCTGCCCGACGAGTGACCTTTGCAAGTCGCTTAGCCTCTCTGCTTCTACTGGCTTAGGAAGAAAATATTGAATTGATTAAACAAAACATCCTCCGAAGTCTTTCCAGATCAATGATCTGTGATTCTAGAAGAAGAATATCCTAATTTCTGGATGCCAAGTCAAGAAGTAAACTCAGCTGAAGCTACTAAGCTAAATGAAGAGCAATGATTTTCTTAACTTTGCTCTAATGAGAAGATTAATATCTACTAAACCCATAGGATATTCTTGCACTGCAATACATGTATAATCTTTTCTGTGGCTTCAATCAATGGTTATACACCATTAAATCAGGTTCCCTAAGGCAAACTTGATTTTCTGTTTGTTGTTCTAAGAGGACACTGGGTCATTACTGGCAAATTGATAACTTTCTGTAATACTTAGAAGACCCATAGGGATACTTACATTACTGTAAGCAATTTCTATCTTGAGTCAGGCCAATAAGCTTAGAAACTGGGGATCACATTAGCTGCAAAAATTCTTCTAAACCTCCCTACAAAGCAGCTCACATCCTCCATACTGTATCCTGTATATTCAAGGGGTTAGTAGCAGAAGTTATACCTGCCTGTTGTTTTCCTTGCTGAAATTCTCTGAAATCCCCATATAAACATATAACAAATAGCACCCAAGATTCTAGTCAAATTCCAAACTAGATGGAGAGGCTCCTTTTGAATGAACATGTAAATTCCCTGCAGATTACTCAACTCATGAAGTATGTGCTGAAACCTTACTCTATGTCAGGCCAGAACTAAGTTCTCTGAAGACTGGAGGAGGTAAAGAATTAGATCTTTGGTTTCCCCAAGGTTCTAATTTAGGGTGAAAAGCAGACACTAATTAGCATCATGCATACCCATTGATATCTACACATATACCTAAAAGTTATTCTGCTTCTGTCTTCCACTCACATAAGTTCTAGGACAATAGTTTGCTTTATATCTTTTCCATTATTAGAGATTCACTAATGCTGAAAACATGAATCATAGTCTAGGCAGAATGAACAGCACTTGGAACATCTCTGAGGCAGAGAGTGCATTAGAGCTATGAAGTCTCAGAAGGCATGCTTGGACATTAGTAGAATGAATTTGCTTGAACACACACACACACACACACACACACACACACGCCACTTGTGCACCCACGCCCATTTATACCTAGAAAATGATTTTTCCCTCACATCACCCTTGTACTAACTGGAAATCATGAGAGTGATCATGGGACCATACTTTCTTTGGCTCCGTTTTTTTTTTTTTCACCAAAAAGCAACTTTTCAGTGACCCCTTCCAAACTCTCCCAGAATTACTTCTTTTTCATTTCTTTTTTAAAAAATATTTATTTATTTATTATGTATACAATATTCTGTGTATATATATGTCTGCAGGCCCGAAGAGGGCACCAGACCTCATTAGAGATGGTTGTGAGCCGCCATGTGGTTGCTGGGAATTGAACTCAGGACCTTTGGANCCTTTGGAAGAGCAGGCAATGCTCTTAACCACAGAGCCATCTCTCCAGCCCCCTTCTTTTTAATTTCTATGACATTATTTTAAGCTTATCCCATAATATCCACCAAATTAGCAATCTGAAAGCAATTGATCATGTCTATAATCATTTTAGGACTCAATGCCCAGTGCTTTGAGGCACAGAGTAACATGGTTTGGCAAATTGCCTGGGATGACTTTATTTCTATTCTCATTGAAATGGCTGATTTTTGTTGATAGTTTCTGAGCTATTTGTAGAGGAAAAAAAACCATAGGCAGCCTCAAAGTGTGAATGACACCAAATCTATAGCTGTACTTCTAGTTTCTGTGGTCATTATTTTTGACTACTTATCTGTCTGCCTTATTGAGTTTCCTTTGGCTATTTCAAGCCTTGTTTTTGCTCAGTTCTAAGCCTAGTAATCCTCTGTTCCCCAAAGTTCCCTTTCCTAGCTTCTATCTATCATAACCCAATGTTTCTGCTCTTCCCAATATGAAAGATGAACTAACTCTAAAAGGTGTTTCTTCTCCACATGTCATTTTGAGAGTATCATATATATGGAAATCTAGTGATGCCTTGGGGAGAAAGAGCCTAGAGTAACCAGGGGTCATATACCTCAGAGGACCTCAGCACCCTCAGGGGGATCCCATTTAAACAGTATTTTTTTTGTCAGAACCTGCATCCTATTACATAAAATAACATCAGACACATGGAGAAGGATGTCTACTGTTAAGAACTCTTGTGATTGCAGTAAACCAGAAGCTGAGAATAGTTCATGCAAGAAGGGAAAAATAGAGGCAAATTGTTATTTGCCTAAAGGGGCATGCATAAATTAAATGTCTGGTCAACTGAAATCAGGACAAAACACAAACAAGTCCCAAGAGTGGTATACATTTGTGTCTTTCCTCGATTTTTCTTTTTTTTTAAAGAAAATGATTTTATTGAGCTAACTGTTTTTCTCTGCTTTTTCTTTTGTATCTGCATTTTCTCTCTTTTTTCCCCCACTCTACATAGAAGTAGATAATGGCATTTAAAAATTTCCTCTGGATAAAGCTATGTCCACTTCCCTTCTTTTGCAATTCAAGTTCCCAGCACTGAGAAATCAGACTGGCCTCAACCAATAATGATTTAGGAGAGGGGAAGCTCTACCTTTTAAAGAAGCTTGCTAGGAAGCTTCCAGGTTGTCCCCCAGTCTGTTGATATGCAACCAGAACAGAGCCCTGTTGTTAGGGTTGGGTATATTTCACAATGTCTGCTGATAAAATAAATAAGAAGTGAGCTGTTGCTGCTGAAGGGACACGTTATAGCTCCACCCACCCCATGCCAACACCTCCACTTAGCCACTCGGCTCACCTCAGACTATGCAGTCTCTACCAATCACTACTATACACATTGCTCAAGAAATAAAGAGATGGTTAATGGGACAAACCTTGCCTCAAGCATGATAAAATATGGCGACACCAAAGTCTGCATGCAAAACAAGTTACTGTCTGACATTAAAGGAAGATGTGCTTCTAAGAACCGCTACAATGCACCATACCTACCCAGCTCTTTTTGCTCACTAAACATCAGTATCAAAAGCTCCAAAACCATTCAATGGTTCTTGTCACAGTCATCATACGGGTACTGTAAAGTTTCTGGTCTCTATATTGAAGAGATGATGATTAAGACCTTGAAGAAAACACCCATTTCTACCTGGTAGGACCTATACTCAGCTATTACTCTAATTACCTTGAGAAAAGCCCATATGACAATTCTACAAATCAAAGATTCCTTCATGTTGAAGATAAAAATACAGCTCACAGAGAATAAACCCAAAGCTGTTAGAGCTTAGCTGGTTGTGTCATCTCTGCCTCTTGGGGTTTACAAATCCCTACTGAAATCTTAATTCCCATCCCCACATTTGCAGACTTGTGTTGTCTATAGTTTACAAGCAGGTTACTAAATCGAGGAGACCATTCCAGCCATGCAAGGAGGGAGTCTGAGTGAGGCTTCTGACAATGAAATACAGTGTTAGGGAAACAGCTTCGTGAGACATATAAATCACCCCAATGTTTTGGGAGAAGTGAGATAGAATTATAAATCAGTTAATTCTCTGGTTCATTGGTATTGAGGTGGAGAAATGGTTAATCAGCATTGCAAACACCATTGGAAAGAGGTCTTCCTTAGACAGCTTGGAGGGAACAAGGATGGGCAGAGCACTTTGGCAGGAAATTTTCTTATTTGTCACATCTGGAAGTACCCAGGTTATGCCCTAATTAGCCTGGAAAGTAAAGAGCATCTCATGAACAGAAATATTCTTCGTGAATATTGGATAGAAGACAAGAATGCAAACCATCTCTATATTCTTTCCAGATCTGCATATTGAATCCCATTGTCTATTTGAGAGAGTCTCTTAGGCATCCATGTTTTGGTGAAGCTTGAATATACATCTTTCCACATAACAAGATGGAGCTAGTCTGAAGAAAAAAGTAACGTGTTATGTCCTCTTAATTAAGAGGAAGTGCTTTCACATGGATCCAGTAGCTCAGCCAAACAGCTGTACCATATAGCCACCCCCAGGTTAACACAACTAGGATTTGACAGAAGAATGAAGAGAAAACCATCATACGAGTCATTTTAACAGATTAAAATTTAATAGGGACACCACTTATAGTGTTACATCATTTGGATTTCCAGGGCGCAGGTTTCCATATACAAAGAATGGGCTCATTAACTGACTATGAGAGTCACTTGCAATTTTGGCGCTCACTCCTCTATCTTGTTGTCCTTGTGAATAGAAAAACTCATCTCTCTTATGTAGCTATTTCACCTTGAAGGATCATTAAACCTCTAATGTGTTTGAGGATGCACACACAAATAGGTAAAGGGATAGAAGAGACACACAGGTAAAGGGATAGCACTTCAAGAATATCGACATGCCAGGTACTCTACTGGGAAGGTTTTGTTAAGAGCCGTACAATTTTGAAGTGAAAATGAGAAATTCTGAATAAATAGCAATATCCGTCTTGTATGCACACACACACACAAACAAACAAAAAGCAAACATAAAATGAGAAACTTGGAATAAATGGCAATATCAATCTTAAATATATACATACACAAAACAAACATAAAATAACCAATCAACCAACCAAGCAATCAAAATCCCAGACATGTCATAGGGGCTTTTTTAGGGTTTTATTGCTGTGAAGAGACACCATGACCACAGCAGGTCATATAAAGTAAGACACTTATTTGAGGTGGTTGGCTTGCACTTCGGAGATTTAATCCATTATCATGATAATGAGAAGCATGGTAGCAGATATGCAAACATGGTGCTAGAGAAGGAGTTGAGATATCTACATCTTGATCCACAGGCAGAAGGAAAAGACTGTGAGCCACTAAGCCTGACTTGAGCTACTGAGACCTCAAAGCCAAGCCTCAGCAACATACCTCCTCCAACAAAGCCACATCCACTCCTAGAAGGTCATGTCTCCTAATAGTGCCACTCCCTATGGACCTGTGGGGGCCATTTTTTTAAAAAACACCCTCAGAGGGGGGCGAAATGATGAGAGAGCACTTTAACTCAAATAAGTGAGCTTAAATATTTTGCCTCAAAATGTTGGGAGGTAACGTTTTCAAGATTTTTGCTATGTGGCCCAGAGATTAATTATTTTTTTAGAAAACTTCATCTGCATGATCTGTTCTCAAAGGATATTTCAATAACTGTAAGATATACAGCTGCAGAGGTCCCTGAGCTGCAACTGACCTGATATCCTTCTCTGAGAACTAGCTCTCATGGCAACAGAAGGTGCCTCACAAATACCCTCTGTTGAAGGGAAGCAACCAACAGTCTTCCCGAAGTATGACATCTATGAACATCGATGACCAGCGGGGCATGATAACCCTAAGGATGTATACATACGGTAGTGGCAACCACTCTCTAATTGGACTTTAGACTAGTTCTACAAGAGCGTGACCGTGTACTCAATGCTAGTGAAGTCATTGCTATTGGATAACCACGAATTTACTAGGCTAGCACAATCCCTAACAACATCCTATAAACATTTATCCTTATACCCACACATAATGAGGTAATCTTCATCCCTCATCAAGGAAACTTGCTGCTCTTTGTAAAAGCGATTACAGAGATCAAACCACCAGAAAAGCACAGACCATCAAAAAGCAGAGTCATGGAGCTCAGCCCAAGCAGATATGGCTGCAAAGCAACTCCCACACTTAAGGCTCAGAGAACATTCCCGAGAAGGTGGGTAGAAAGACTGTTAAGAGCCAGGCGATGAGCGAATTTACTGTCAAATTGTGTCTCCGGGCATTTCAGAAGCTATACTATTAAAGTCTCACCAACGTGACTTCCTGAACAGGCGCTAAAGAAGAAGAGCCATGGAAATGCTAATGGAGACTGCAAGGGGAAAGATCGTGAGACCTCAGGCCCACTCAAACAACTACAGGCAGCTAAGGAATGCCAAGAGTGGGAGAAATAGTCCTCTCTAAACAACAGCATACCAGCTGATTATCCAGTATCAAATAGCCAGTTCTGAAAACATACATACATACATACATATGTACATACAAAATACTTTATACAGGCTAATATATTATACCTATGTAACAATTCACATGCATATACTTGTGTATGTATATATACTTGTATAGATACTATAAAAGTATAGTATATATTTGTGTGTGTGTGTATTGATAACACTGACAACAGAAAAAAGAGGAAATAAATGTACTTGAAAAAGACTAAAAAAGTGTATATGGCAAGGCCTGAAGGAAGGAAAGGGAAGAGGGAAATGGTCTAACTATAATTTCAAAAGAATAAAATAAATAATTTCAAAAAAGAAATACAGCCGCTCAAATCAATCATAGCTTCCAAATCAAAATGACAAGGAGATCCTTAGAGAACTGCCTTCCCCTTCCTTCCTGTCATGAATGTTCCCAGGTAAAATATCTGGACACAGACTCATGTCTCATTTTAGTCAAGGAAATTACTACTTAAGAACATATCAAGTTCTAGCACATCTGCTCTTAATCAGGAAGGTTCTATTTATAAAGAAGGCTGATTCTTGCTCTTCTCTATCTGGCCATTTATGTTTAAAATTAGAAACCAAAGATACTAAGCTAGTATTTCAAAATGCTGAATGTGTATAGCATGGTCCCAAGTGTTGTGAGTTATGTAAGCAATTACATAGTAAATGGTGTCCCATTAGCATATAAGCTCAGAAGGAAGAAGGATAGCATTGCTGCTCAATTCAGGACTACATACAACCTTGATGGTAATACTAGAAGTATTAAACAACCATAATCTGTTTGCATTGCAATCTGGCTCCCAGACTTCCAAAGGCTTGACTAAATATTGGCATGTTTTATAAATGAGCTACAGGAGTCAGAAAAACTGGTGTCTTTCAGATGGAATCTGAGGCAAAATCTAGGAAAAACTTATGATGCTGAAAATATTGAGCATTGTATCTTTCTGCAAATGATTCATCCAAATGCTTGTAAAAATTCCTTTGAGATAAATATCCCCAAATGATAATTAGTCTTAATTGCTTTAGCTAGAGAACTCAAAAGAAATGTGTCCAAAACAGAACTTGAAAGAATTTTGCATACTTGTCTCAACTTGAAGACTCTTTTCCTTTCCAAATTCTTCTTTTAAATTATTGTCAAAGCTAGAGAAGGAAACAGAAGTGTCATCAAAGAATACTGAACCTGGAACTCCATAATAATTCCTAGATAAAAATATAACTCAGAGGAAGAATGTCATGGGCAAAGGCATATATAGTCTCTTGCGTTATTTGAAGTATCTTCTAGGTCTGAACTGACTTCTTGACAACTAAATAGTTTCAGGCAAATGGCTTCATTTCTCTTTGCTTCATCTACCTGCTGTTAGAGGAGGGTGATTATAAAATGGAATAAAGTATACACAACAACATTCTGTGCACAATACACATTTTACATCTTATGTATGACCATGACTATTAATGCTAGTATTCATTAACTATGAGTAAACAATTGCATGATAGCTACTGAAAAGCATGGCCCCATTAAACCTAAAGCATATGTAAGAGGAAACCTTTGCATTTAATGAAGTAGCTAATTAATGTGGTGTTCTGTCTTTTAATCTCTCAAAACAGGTCAACAACAATTTGTTCTTCTTTTCTTTCTTTTTTTCTTTTGATAGCAGAAAAGACATCAGAGTGAAAGCTCTCTAGACTTTCAACCTAGAACCTGAAACACTAGAAAAGATGCCAAGGAAATAACTTAGGAATTTATGCAAAACATTGAAGGGGTATTAATAAAAGTAGACAGAGATAAACTACTAAGCACACTTCAGTGAAGCTGTGTGAAGGTGATACTGAAAGTGTGAACTGTTTTAAAATGCCAAACTTCTGTCAACAGCTCATGCTGACTGGAAATTCTGGTCCAATATAATGATGCCCTTCAGTCCTATAGAAATTTCACAATTTCCAGTAAGTCAAGAATATATTCATAGTTTTTTTTTTTTCCATGAGCCAAATGACTTAAATAGTTTGGTCTTTTCCTATCTCTCCAGTTGACTGAACTGTAATCTTTCTGGAATGGTTGGAAGCAACTTTTTTTTTGATGTCCTCCAGCTTTATCAGGAAGGAATGGGTTCTTTCCCACTTTAGTATCTCCTGATGAAGCACCTCCTAAGACCCTGATGGATGACCTATGTTTTAAAGGGATCACAGAAACTTCTACCACTGTAATCTACATTAAATAGAAGTGAAAATCTAACCACAAGAACTGAAGGTTAAACCAGCGTAATTCTCCACAGGATTAAATAAAATAAGGTTACTCATCACCAGTTAGATTTGGGAAGCCCATGGCAGAATGGTAATGTTGACAGCCTTATAGAGATCCCAAGTCCCTGACATCACAAGTATCATTTTGATGTTAGAATTAATGACTGTAGTGATAGACATGACCACTTTCAGGAGATATGTGTGCTACTTGTAACCGATGGTCAGTTTTACTTTTATTCTTGCCTTGTTATTTTTCTCTGGGTGGTTACACTCAGAACAGTAAAAACCTCAGAAATAATTTTCTTTTAATTCATATTGAACACTTAATTATCCCAAATAATAATGACAGAAATGTTATATAGAATCCAAGACAGACAGCAAGGAGACAGGGACAGAACATTCCAAACAATCCCCTTAACAAATTCGGTCTAAGACTCAAGGACAAATTTATCCCTTGAGCATCGGAGATGCTCTGAAAAACTAAGTTATCTTTTCACCTGAGTATGGAAACCCCATTATTAGTAAAGACAAGACAAATCCCTTCAAACTTTAGACAGGTAACTAGCACTCTTCAGGCCCCAGTGACTTCTACTGTAAAAAGTATGAAAACCAGTAGACACATTATAGAGCAAGCACATGCGAGTGATAAAGAATTACGTGAGATCTGGTATATGGAACACAGAGCATAGCTCCTAATGAAGGGTAATAGAACCAGCCTCTGTTAAAAACAGCAGCATTGTACTCTGAAAAGCTAAGGACACTAGTAAGTCTTTTTGGAGGTCCAGTGGTACCACAAAAGTCAGAAATGCCTATACTGTTTAACCCAGAAGATCTGTTTTCTATCAATCTGTTCTGGAGAAATAGCCTCATAAAAATCCAGAAATTATGTTAAAACTTTTCAGTAAAATATCTTCATTGGCATAATATGCAGACAGAGCATTTCTGACAACTTAAGGTCCATGTCAAAAGGAATCTAAAGACAGTGCCTCCTTGATGTGTTTCACTGATAATCTTCTTCCCACCTTCCTTCCCACCTCCTCCCTCCCTTCCATCTTCCTCCTCTTAAGTTTCATTTTGTGTTTCTGCGGATGAAATTTAGGACTTGGCTCTGCCTTTTGTCTGCAAAGCAAGGATCCCTGATTGTTAAGGAGTCAGTTTCACTTGACTTGGGATTTTTTTGCTTACAAATACACTACACTTAACTTGGTTCAATTCTCCTTCCACCATACATACGGTTTTTAAATATTTTCAGCTCTACCTTCGAAGAGGGTTTTCTGCAGAAACCAGGCATGGAAATGCAGCTGTGCAAAGTAAGGGGGACAAGATCCCACCAAACAGCCTTGGGGAGAGGGAGAAATAAGAGCTCCCACAGAGTGCATTCCGGTCACTCTGGACAAACTGCTTCACCATCTCAGCACCTCAGTCTTTGTTTTCCTTTTCTAACTTCTCGACTTTACTAAAACAGAAAAGAATGACTCTGAAGGCATTTGGGAAAATATAAAGCTTTCTAAATTAAAAGTCTGCTCTAGTTTAAAATCTGAGTTCATTATAATGATGCATAACCCTAAAACACAACATCTCACACAATGAAAACCACTCTCCAAAACTCCCTGTGCCATCAAGCCAAAGCTAAAGAGGACTCTTAAGCATCCCTTCTGTGATTATGCTTGGAATGAGCAAAGAAAGAAAAAGGTGCAGACCAACCAGGTAGTTATGGACCACCTGTTCTGGTTTAAAACCTCTTCTTCTAACTTCTACTCTGTCTGTGATGTGCAGCAATCATTTCTAGCCTGGTACTGGGAAAAGCCATCCTTATTGCTCCAAAATCTAGGAGTGTGAAGAACAATAGGTTGATCTACCCGAACAAGACAAGCATTTAATAAATTCTTAAACAAGAGCCCCCCAAAGTAGAAAGCATATTGAGGAGCTGCTGACATCTAGAATTAGGTTGGCAGTCTCTCCTCTGTCTTCCTCCTCCTCCATTGCCCCTCTTACTGGTGAGTGTGTATGTGAGTGAGTGTGTGCATGTGTACCTGTGCGTGTGAGTGTATGTAACAAATTTGGATTTTTTTCAGATATGCTCTTCCACTTTCATCAGGTGCTCATTCATTGCCTGAAACTAACTGGTCAGTAAACCCAAGCCTTAGGGACCACCATGTTCCTACCGCTCTAGCACTGGGATTGCAATCGCATGCCACCATGCAAGGCTCTTTTTACTATGTGCCCTCAGGGACTGAACTCATATTTTCATTGCAAACACTTGACTGAATGAGCCATCTCTCCAGACCCAGGAATTTTCTTTTCTTATGCTCATTTTGTTGTTGTTGTTGTCGTTGTGGTTGTTGTTGTTAGTGAGATTTTTGAAGCCACCCTAGTTTCACTTACGTAGGTCCTGAGGCATAGTGATGCTTTCTTCTCGCTAAGGAAGGTAGAATTGACAATTTGAAGTGCAAGCCTTTAATCCTTGCACTCAGGAGGCAAAAACAGGTGGAGCTCTGTGACTTCAAGACCAGCAGGGTCTACAGAGTGAGGTTCCAGGACAGTTAAGGCTACACAGAGAAACCCTGTCTCAAAAAACAAAAACAAAACAAACAAAAAACCAACAACAACAATAAACTCCCACAATTGGTCAGATTTCCATTTTACCCATGGGGTACAGATAACAGACTATTAAACACTGATGCAACTAGGGTGGACAAGAACTCCGCTGTCACAGATTCTGTGGTTATCCCAACATAAAACTTGTTAAAATATTTGGACTAGATTTCTTAACTTATCTCAAAGAATTGAGTCTTCTAATTTGGTCCTCTTCATCTTCTGTCACCCTTTAAATATAGAATTAAATCAAGCAAATTATCCTTGTCTGAAGGAGAAAAAAATGAAAAGAAAAAAAAGGGAAAATCCTCTGAGACAAGCCAATTTAATACCAAGAAAATATTTCTAGCACTCAGTCATTAAAATCTAGGCTGGGCAAAAAAATAAAAATAAAATAAAAAAAAAAGCATCAAGGGGAAGGAAAAAAAATAACCATGTCCCCTGGAAGAAGGAATTAGAAATGGGTCTTCTCTGATACAGTTTTCCAGCCACCGTGCTTGGCTTCTGTTGGAAGATTTTTATGTTGGTTTTGCCATTAAATGACTCATTTTGTCTTATGAGAGGAAATGATGCTCTTTTCACAAAGGCTTGAGGGAAATAGAAAATATGTCACTGCAATGGCAGGAAGAACTGTGGAGAACCCGAAGCAATGCAGTGCTGCAAAGTTTCTTTAAACTATCTAGGGTGTCTTTCCTAGCACTCACTATGCTGAGTTTCACCGTCCTTCCACTGTTCACAAACACAAGAGGTATTTCTTTTCTCTTCGGTTCCTGTCTTTCTGGTTACCACAGCCTTTTAGACACTCCCTTTGTTTCCTAAGCCGGCATTGGCTGATCATCATTCCCATCAGTCACTTCAGTCCCGTACGTTCCACAGGAAAAGTGCTTATAGTCCTTGCTATGCGTTGCAACTCTGGGCTTGATGGCAATATTCTACAGTCAGTGTGTCTCCCCTAGTGCAGCAAAAGCCCGCACAAAGATTTTTCTGCCAGATTAAAATTCCTAGTAAAGAAAAATAAGGGCATGTCTTTGGGCCAATAAATATTCATTGGAATGGACTAAATTGTTTCTTCAAAAGCTTGATCCTCTGCCTCTGGTCTTTTAGTAATGGTGTCTGTATTTGACGACAAATGTTCCAAAAATGTAGGGATTCCACAGGTTGGTCATTTCCATATTCTCTTTCAAATGTCAGCTTCATCACCTGCAGTGGATAATCATTGAAACTTTTCAACGTTTTTTCTTTTTCCCATCTTATTCAAAAGAGAAGAAGAAGGGAAGAAGAGCAGCAGGAGGAACAGGAGCAGGAGGAAGAACAATTTGACATAGAAAATTATTCATAATGAGACTATTCAATCATTCATATTGAACCATTGTTATCAGTATTTCCCCAGGGCTTTACACAATGTCTCTCCACCTCAATCGGATTGAACTCAATGCTGGCTTAGTCATCAGTCATTATGGAGAAAACAGAAAAGAGAAGGACACAAATGGAGAGTGGAGAAGAGGGGACTTCAAGAAACAAGAGTGACTAATACCGGCTCACTTCAGTGCTTAGCCCTAAATGGGGCATGCAGGTAAACAACTCTGCATTCAGGCCAGCCTTAAATGAAGGTAGGTAGACAAACAGACATGATATAGATAAATATATAATATAAATACAGATGTGAAACATGTGCTGCTTTTAAGAAGTTACCATGACAATTTTTTTAAATAAATAATGTAAAACGGTCCCTGTTTAAAAGAAATTGTCATTCTTAGTTTTAAGGGAAACACAGCAACTAAACACAAGTATAGCCATGCCTCACAGGTGAGATAACACATATATAGACTGGCCTTAAAGAAAGAGGAACCAGTTTGTAGGGAGACAGGGGCCCACACAGACACACAGACACAGGCTATAGGAACGCATGTAAACTGACACACCATGAAGGAAGGTGTCCAGGTGGTAAGAAACAGAACATTTAAGAAGCTTCAGCTCCTGGAGCCTGGGTGAGGAATAGGTGTTGGGCTTTGAAAGCAGGTGAAAGCACATCATGGACAGTGGATAGCAGTCGAAAGCACTGGACTTGATTCTAGAGTGACAACTACTGGAAGCCACGAATCAACCCGATTTCTGCGTGAGAATAGTCACAGGCATAAATGTGTATAGGATGTGCATGCATCAAACGCTGAGCTTCTGATTCAAAACACCTGATGTCATTAGAAAGGTCCTGGGAAACTGGATTTAATTGATTGCTGTAGTTCTCATAAGAAGATTGTGAAACCTTTCTTCCCTCTACCCACCTACTTTGTTACAAGTAGGAAATTGTAGCTACCACCATTAAGCAGAATAAAAAGGTCAGTTAAATGGATCTGACCTTTCCCAATATTCTTGCTATAAAACTGGAAGGTAATTTCAAAGTCTATGATATCTGACTTGAAGTCGGGATCTTACAAGGCATGACCAACTTTGGAATCAGCCATGCATTCTAGTTTTCAATTCAGCTTATCCTCAATTCTCCAACGGGAGGGAAAAGAGCCATCATAACTCACCAGACATATTATTCTGGGTTCCTGAGGGTCAGCAGTCTGAGAAGCCGTACCAATCTTTGAATTCATTTCAAAACCAGAAAAAATAATTTTGAGGGAAATGTTTAAATAAATCACATTATTTATTTACCCTGATAGTAATGCGTTCAAAAAAATATATTTTCAGTGTACTTTTATAGTGAAAGAAGATCCAAGGACTGAAGGGACAATGCTCTACAGAACTCAGCAAGCAATTCAGATAGGATGGGTGAAAAATATAAATGACAAAATGTTTTATAATGGGCATTGCTATCTGTTCTTTGCATGTCAGAGTGTGCGAAGGGAGACACATATATCCCAGCAACAGTAAGCAAAGGAATAGAACAGAGAAAGGATTTGGTTTCAGAGAAGAGGTTATCTGGGTTTCTAAATTCCTGTATTAACTGTTGGATTTTATGAACCTTGCAGGAAATGCAATCGTTAATTAGGATCAGATTCTTTGGAGGACCCACAACACTCTGGGACTACTGCTAGGAAAAAGTGCAAGAAAGATCATAAAGGAAAAAAAGATGTGATTTCTCTCATAGGATCCCTAAGTTATGATGGTGACTCCACACTTGGGTTTTATAATGTTTCAGAGATAAGGTCATCTGGTTCTGTGTTATGTAGACTCCAGGTGTCAAAAGAAGAAGCAATTAAATGCAAAACCAAACTTCTATAGGTGGTGTCAAGAAGCTTGAATTATGTAGTGTAACTCTTTCAATGATAGACTGTCTACATAGGTTAGGGTGCAGCCTTAATGTATTTGTGCCTTTCCATGTGAAATTGTTTTAACTTCATACAATGACAATGTGTTCTTTTGATAATTAGAAACTTGTGCTTCAAACAGTTTTATACAAATGGCTCTTAGAGCTGGGGAAATGACCCAGTGAGTAAGGACACTTGCTTTGTGAGCTAAATATCAGAGTTCAAAACCATGGCACCCATATAAAAAGTCGAGCATAACATAGCTATGGGCATCTGCAACCATACACTAAGGTGGATAGACAGGAGGTTTATGCAGACTTGCTTGCCAGCCAGCCTACCCGAAACAAGTTTCTGCTTCAGTGAAAACCTTGCTTCTCAAGAAAAAATTGGAGAGCAACAGAGGAAGATATCTGGATTCCTTCTCAGTCTTCCGCAAGAACACTTATGGGTGCATGAACCCCTACTCTCGTGCATGTATACATGCATGAGCACATGTGCACACACACACAAACACACACATTTTTTATATAAAAAATTGTTGACCTTACTCTTATATTCACATTTGTCCCTTTGACAGTTAAAACCTGTAACACTTCGCCTTGGGCTCCCATTCCACTCATCTTTTTCAATTGACTCAATGTGGGCATTTTGTTAACTCAACATACATACAGTGTCTTTCCTTCATCTTGTCCTTTCTCTAGGATTAGATTGCCCCCTGCACCTGGGCCCATGCCCTTCTTCTGAGCAGCTGCTATTGCTCAGCTCCCTATACAGGAAAGGACTGTTCCCTCCTCGTAAGCCTCTGAGCAAATACTAACAAGTTCCAGCTAGCATCAGGGACTTCATCTAGAAAAAAATGTGCACTGCAGAGAAAGCAACACATGAGCTTCACACAGAATTTACAATCCAAATTCCCACTGACCTGTTGTTTGCTTGAGTCTTTGCTATCACACAGACAAAATGACCAAGGGATGGAAGAGGATGACACCAAGTCAATCAGTGCAAGAGGGATAAGGTCCATAAGGTGTGAATTAAGGCTCTGTGGCTTAAAGCGAAAATCCAGCCTTTTAATAGGCTAGTCTACATATAGTGTTTCCTTGACTGGTGGTAGGCAGCGAAACTTTCCCGTTTTTACATTTCTATTACTGGGAAACTCCATGTTCTATAACCCAAGAAAACCTTTCTCTTTGTTTTAAAATAAGCATTGAAGTTTATCTTTAATGTATTATTCAGGTTGAGGTCTGATGAATTAATCAGAACCCTTTTGTGCTGGGAGAATAGAACTAGGCTCTTGGCTAAATAACACCAGATGCTCCAAGTTAGATTCCGTCAAGAAGATGACAGTGTAGAGGATCATTGTTAATTATGCAGTAAAATTACAAGAGTCTAAAAGAAATGAATATAGATTTTTGAGGAATAGAAAAGTTCCCGGTCCCTCGGGCATATGCAATGTAGGTACAATTTTAGTGACGGCTAATGTCTCCTGTGAAGAGGGAATAAGCAATAAACAAATGCAATATGCCCTCAGCTTAGGGTTTTGGCTTCAGGCTCCTTTAATAAAGGATATCAGTATATTAAATTGAGTTGTTGTTCCACGAGTACATATGCAGATCCCAAGTGTTTCAAGGAACCTGGCCCACTGACACCTGGTCCTGTAGGAAGACATCTAATCAACCAGAAAATGTAATTTTAAAAACTAGCCTACAGGAGAGATTCAGCCAAAACAAATGCATTTGTTACTCTTTCTATAGCGTCGATATTGGTAGGTTTGACTCAGTACCGACGCTCACATTTGAATAAGTTCCTTCCTTCCTTCCTTCCTTCCTTTGTTCTTATTTCCTTCTTTCCATTCTATCTCCCTTCCTTTTTTTCCAGATTTTCTTCATTTCTTACCTCTTGTTTTTCACTTGCTCTCTATTTTCCTTCCTGTTTGCTTTCCTTTTCTGGACTCCCTGCTCTCTTTCCCTCTCCCATTCCTTATCTGCATACTTCCCTCTTTCCTTCCTCCTCCCTTCCCCATTCCTCCAACTCTCCCTTGTCTCTCCTTTCACTTTCTACAGCTGACAGGCATTCACAGAAAAGAGTCAATTTTGAACACTTTACAGAGGAATTCAAGTATGAGAAATGAGTCAATCAAATAAGAACAGGAGGGTAGGACTCTGCCATAAAGAAAATTCCCTTTTTCTACAATCAGGAGAGGTTGATTTCTGTGAGAAGAATCTACAATACTTCTTTTTGATTTTGGAAGATGTATTTTGATTATAGAGCAATTGAATAGAAACCCCAGTGGCAAGAATGCCACTCCATTTAAGGCTTTATTTCTGGAACCTTCTAGTCATACTGAAAGTAGGCCAAAAAAAATGGTTTTAGTGGAACCTTTCTACAAAACTGAATACTGGACAGGAGTTAAATACATCCACATTGGAGCCAAAGCCTCTATTGGACGAGTTTTCAGGAAACAGGCTGGTAGACAGCTCAGTTTATTCTTATTGCACAGGAAAAATATTCTGGAACCAATACCCAAATCCCAGAACTACTCAGAAGTACACACTACCGTAGGCATTACAGGGTACAAAGTGAAGCCAGGGAAGAATGTAGAGAGACTTTTTCCAGTGTTTGACCAGCATTCGTCCTTCCAAGTCTTTAGAACATCTATATGAATCTTATTTTGTCTACAATACATTTCAGTCTTTGATTCACCAAATCATTTGCCGGGTTGCACAGGTAATAAAGCTACCTTTTACCTTATCCTTCCTTCTATCCTCTTTCCCCACTTATCTTCAGCCCCTCCTTTTCTTTCCTTTCACAAATACAAACTGAGCACTATCTTTTAGGCAGTGGGAGTTGCTTTAGATAGTAGATGGAGCAACAAGAAAGAAAATCTAGGATACTATGTTCAGGAAATTTATATGTTTATGATGATTATACAAAAATGATGGGGAATATGTCAGAAAAGTTCACACTTCTGGTCTTCATAACTTAATAAGTATAACAGTAAAGGCCCTGTGAGGAAAATGGCCTAAGAGGGGTGTAATGCCACAGGTCATAAGAATATAGAGCCAATGATGTTTGGCCCTGCCCTGAGTGATATTTGGGAAGCTGGAGGCACAGGAAGTTAATTGTCAGTCTGGAGTACAGAGTATAAACTTGGAAAACTTTCACAGTATGGTGTAGAAACTACACACACACACACACACACACACACACACACACACACGGTCAATATTGTTGGATATACTCTAAAAGTTGACATTTTCCAAAGAGAAACATCTAATCCTGATGTGAAGAACACAAACAATACTTGGTTTCTCAAAGGGTCTCTTAAAACTTACTTGCATATTAACTAAAGTTTGATGATGCCCTCTCTGATAAAGTGGAAAATCCACAGAATTTTGGTGTCATGGTGCTGTTCTTAATAGCAAATTGAAGGAATTCACATAGAAATGCATGCTTTGGCAATCTTTTTCAAGTCCATTACTAATACAACACTTACAAAAGAAACAGAATCTCTGAGATTCAGTAGCTTGCTCAAGACGTGCCAAATCATGACAAAGAATTTCACCCCATAAAATAATGCTAATCCTGTCTTATAAACTCATTCATTTCTTGACTTGGATGCTAGGGAATTATTGCAACAAAATTTTAGGCGGGATACATCATCTTTACACACTGCCCACCTTCATCTTGTGGATAACTGCGACTTCACACAACTGATTTATGAAATCTCCTTAAACGGAATTGTGTAACACTTCTGCTTTAGCCCAAGTCCGATGTTACTCATCTAGAACTTTTGGTTTCCAAAGACTTAGAATTCAGAGACATTTGCAGATTTAACTGGCAAGCTGATTGATGACACAGTACTTCCAAGTCTGATTCTGGACCTCCAAAAGAAAGCATAGTGCTCACTGAGGAGAGACATATATCATTTTTCACCAGTGGGAACTGCTGGGTATAGATATTGATGGGTATTGATCATGGAGATGACACCCCATCCAAATTAAGAATCCTCTTTATGCACCACAACTTGTCCAGAAAGCTACATCCCAGGCCATGAAGAGGGCAATATATTTCTTCCAAAGGAAAGTGACCATGCAAATTACCAAGTTACAAGGGTGTTTTGAAAATCAGAGGAGCACTGTGAAAAACCCTGGGTGCAGATGTAAACAGAAAGCCCACAGAACACACCAGTAAATGAGATTTGAGTACGGTTTAACTAAGCACCTGGCTTGTAGTTTACTTATGTGCACTTCTTCATAGGGGAATGAACAGGAAGACACAAGTTAAACTCCAGTCATCCTGGTTATGGAAATCTCTCAATGCCGCAGTAGGACAAAAGCCTTACACCTGCTCCGTGACTCTCAAGGATTTATTACTGTCTTCCTCTAACTTGTTTCCATGAATTCCTTTCCAGGAACCTGTCAGCTGCTGTAATAGGAATTGAAGGCTTTATGTTATATTCTAGTAAAATGGGCTCTCATCAGAGCATTAATGATGGGAAAAGCTTACAATCAGTAAATAAAGGAAGTGACCTTTCTTTTCCTATTGTCAAAAAAAAAAATTCATACCAAGGAGAGAAAGTCTTCCCAACCTCCTCTTAACAGTTTCACTGATAGCCACGTGCTTCACCATTCAGGTCAAATTGGTGCACAGCAAATACCACCTACTTCCTGGATTCAAACTATGGGTCAATAGTACATCTGACTACAGAGCATATTTTCAATATGTAAATTAAAAGCCTTCAGGCAAAAACCACTGCTTTTTCCTCACTTAAATCCACTCAATCATCACTCAGCCATTCACAACACCCAAGTTAAATTCTCTTCTTTAAACTCTAATTGAAGTTTCCAATAATAGAGTTCTGATACATTAGCCTCTCTAAATAGCTAGCCCCCACTGAGAGATTTTAGAAAGCATACTCCCAAAGAAATCCACTTTACACACTCATGATTTATTACATTGAAATAAGAACAGCTTTTAGTGGGCTTTGGCCATTACCAGAAGCCTTTACAAATCTTTATTTTTACAATTCCCAGTCACATTAGCCACAGGTAAATGAGGTTAGGCATAATCAGGTTAGCTAACTCCTGGAGCATCAACTACAGAATGAACCAAATGTGAATGCTGATTTCTTACAAACCATGGATGTTCCTTGAGTCAGAAAAGGCTTGTTTAGTCAGTTGAAAAGCTGACTATACACATAGAAAAGAGATTAGACCTATGGCTTTTAAAGTCAGAATATTTGAGACTCACAGAAAGGTCGGAACATGAAGATTCCTCCCAAAGATCTTAGTGAATATGCTTTCAACCTCCAAAGAGGTTTGTTGGCCCAATAATTCACCTGTTGTCATGTGCACTGTAATAATGCAGTGACAATCTTCAGAGAGTTCAGACACAAGTGGAAATGTGGCCAATAGCAGGAAGACTTTTGGTTTCAATATTTTCACTCTGAGAGGGAGTAAGGATTCAGCAATTAGCAAAAACAACCACAGACCATAAACAATTAAAATTTCTTGCTGCCGTAACATTTTCAAAAGGAAGACAGCACAAAACGAGCCAGGTAAGGAAATTAGGACTTGAAGCCCAGAAATCAGATGTGTGCATGACCTGTGTGGTAGAAAAGTGCCAGGCACGTGCTGCAGATGGAAGAGAGAGAACGTAGCTGGGCTGAGTGCAATCAGAGGGATTTTAAGAGGGAGCTGAGGGTAACCAGGGAAATGGCACATTCGGAGCATTACCAAAAGGCTAACTTGATGGCTAGGAGCAGAAAGCGAAACGTGTTGGCTAACTGCTGAGAACCCTGCTCCTAGGGACATTTATTAATCAACAGCCAAACTATAACTGCACGCCATAAGCCATGCTAGGTGCTGGCCAGAGTGAGTTCTGGGTTTTCAAATGCAGTGCCAGCTCCTAGTCCCTGTCTGACTTGAGGGATTTATCGAACATCTCTTTGCTTAATCTGTGAAAGGAAATAAATAGTGGACTCTTCCACCATGGCTCACTAAATAAACACAGGATGGAGACACAATGTAAGGGAGCAGTCAACAAAAACAAAATTACACAGCCATGATTACACTTTCAAGCGCCCCATTCACAACCAAAGCTGTACTCTAGTACTTGTGACAAAGACAGCTCTAGAAAAATTTCATGATTTATCAAGAAATATTTGTAAAAATAATAACAAAACAATTCTGTTGGTACATTATCATTCACAGGAGCAAGGAATATTGTTCTTAGTATAAAAGCATCCTAGGAGTATGCTCAGCAGGGTGATCTGAACAAGCAAAAATATGTCCATAAATGCACAGAGCTGTGTGCTTTCTAGAGACCAGGCAGATGCAATAGCAGTTTATGTCAAAGATAGGGGAGACTCAGCAGGGTGCTAGGAAGCCAGAAAGGGAACACAGGTAGATATTTCTAATTAAACCCCAGAGTTACATTGTGGGTGCTTCAGAAATGAAGGTGCTTTCAGGACATCACAGAGACCAGTGTGCCAAGAGAATGGCCTAATTCTCCACAGGCCATGTCAGGACAGAAACAAAGAGAATGATGCTGTCCAAGAGAGTTGCTTTGACTCAGACCCAGTGCACATCAGTCTCTTTCTTCTGAAAAATAGTCATTTGAGAGGAATCTCTTAGAAAGATTACCTTCTTTTAACAATCTTCACTCTAGCCACGGAGAAACAAAGCCATTTAATTTCAGGACCCAGTAGTTTCTTTACAAAATTTGGCTGAAAAAGAATGTGAAAAGTTGTAGAATGAGCTCCTTGTAGAGACACACTGGTTGTTACAGAGAACAGATGTCCAGGGGGCTTTAATCAGGATGAATACTCTACCCAACGTTATAGAAGATGTGCCCAGGAATGAAAGAGGACCTCATAAAACAGCCTAGATGAAGGGATGTGCTTCTGATGCGTCAGTGAGCCCAGCAATGAGGCAGGACTCAAGAGATTCCAAACCACCACCGTGTCCTGAAAGAACAAGCCATTTATTGCACTCGCCTCTCTTACCTCATTGGGGAAGTATCGGGCATGACCACTGGCCCACCTCACAGGGAGGCACAGAAGTACAACTATAGGCTTTCGGTTTTCACATATAAAAGAGTTCGTTCCCACCAAGCCCTTGTTTCCATTTTAATTGCTTTTTGGCTGATTTCTGGGAAAGCAAAGAATGTGTCATATATTTTAGTGTACCAAAGCACTGTTTTGTAGAACAAACCAGCTTTTAAGGACAAGAAACAGTGTGCCTGTGTTACATAAGTACCATATTACCACTGATAGTTAACTCCAAGGTTTGGAGCAGAGCTAGGATTATCTTTTATAATGGTCATTTATAAGTGACAAGGTCAAGGTCAAGGAGTAAAATTAAACTATTAGCTAATGCAGTCATGACATTTACTCTCTGATGATGCAAAATACTCCCAGGGAATGAGTGAAAAGTAGAATTCTGTTTCTGATGTTCCTATAGTTTTATAGTTAATGTCCCATCTTTGAGAATGTGGGGGAAGGTCCATCTCTCAAAAAGGTACAGGCAGTAAACTCCCTCTCAAGTAAGGGCTCTGAAGTTGTGTTTGTTTTTATTTTGTACGTTTATTCTGTCAAAGCCCAGGACTGGCTGATGCTCTTGCCATCCCACACATTAAGAATTTCCTTATTGATCTCCCCAAACTTCAGATTATCATCACCAAAACCTCAAGGAAAACAGAAGAGTGATCAACCTACCATAAGAGAATATAAGAAAAGTATAAAGAGTGCATTATTTATTTTTAAACATAAGTGTATAGTCAATAATTCTGACAGGATAGCTACTTAAAATAACTGATTATTCTTGAAAACAAAATATTCTTTGTATACAATCTTCATTAATAAATTCAGAAACTATGTTATTTCTTATATACACAGAGACACATCAGTCCATAAATAGGATTAGTTCCAATCGAAAATTTGATTAGGAGATATATATGTATATATATTCTTTATCATTTTACATTCATATATATATAATTATAAAGTGATCTACTTCTGCTGCTTTTTAGAGGTCATAATCTCAAATCAAGGGCTTGCCTTTGCTTTTTTCTATCTCATTCATGAAAGGCCTGACTCATATATGAGCAAAGCAGTTCTTTCTGTTCGACTAGCGTGAGATACGGAGTTGCTGTATATGTCTCTTTATCTTCAACTGGTCTTTATTCCCTTCCCTATTTTCTTTTCCCATTCTGTCTCAAGCCAGTTCCTGCAGTGTATAATGAAACTAAATTGTAATATCTTATATATCTATAGATTCTGACTTTTAACAAAAAGTAATAACAGAGGTAATGCTGAGATATGACCAAAGTTTTATTTGAATTGGAAATTCTAAACCCAGTATCCCCATTTGCTTTTGTTGTGATAAACACCATGATCAGAAGCAATTTAGGGAGAAAAGGGTTTATTTCAGTCTACTGTTTCTTGTCCACTACCAAAGCTAGCCAAGGCAGAAACAGGAGGAGAAACGATGGAAGAAAGCAGCCTGTTGGCTCACTTTCCACGGATTGATTAGCCTTCCTTCCTATACAGCCTAGGAACTTCTGTCCAGGGATAGCACTGTCCACAGTGAGCTAGACCCATAGGAGTTATCATTCAAGAAAATTCCTCACAGACATACTCTTGCCCAATCTGATGGAAGCAAGTCTTCATCTGAGGTGCCTTTTCTCAGGTGACTCTAGTTTGACCAAAAGCTGACCAACACACTCAGCATAGTCAATCAGCTTCTAAGTGTTACAGTTACCTGAGGCAGGAAAGTATCAGTATGTTGCAATCTACATGTCAATATTAATTCTTCTCGCTAAATTAGGGGAGCAATGCAAAGTGAGCAAATTTACTTCAACTGAAGTAGCAGATTTCTTAGTTTGTTTCTTCACTAATTTCACTGTGTGCTTGAGTTCCTTGTAGCTGATCCACCTTGGAGATCTCCTCTCACCCATAGTCTCCTTACTGAAATTTACTCTAAAAGAAACTTGTTCTTGCTGTTGGTGGGAAAACACACACACACACACACACACACACACACACACATCCTTCTACAATGTAACAATCATAAGACAAGATGTAACTCTGTGAGTACATTGCTAAACCAGCACACCAAAGGACCTAGGTTTGACATCCTAAACTGGGGTACTAAACACAGTCTTGTCAATCCAGTGGGGGGATCAGGGCTTCAAAATTACTTTGCTCTATGTCAGTTACTGGCCCCTGGGGCTTTTTCTTGAATTTTTCTTGAATTTGCTTCCACAATGGAAATATTAGATCGTCAAGTGAGACAAGAGCAATAACTTTCCTGCATTGGAAATACATCTCTTGGCCCAATTTTAAAAGCATATCTGAGGTATAAGGTCAACTTTCATTTAACACAACAAAGACACAGAGTTTTTGGCGAATACATGTGCACTTTAAAAGAGAATTAAAAAATAGTTAATATGCTTGTCGTTCAGAAATTACAATCTGTTAGAGTATCATGAACAATGGCGTTGCTTTAACTATAATTGTGTCTTGATGAATCAGAAGGCACACCAGGCTCTATTGTTTCAGAGAGTACTATCAACCAGCTCAGAATACCTGAGTGTGAATCCCATCCCGGTCACCAGTGTTCGCTTAAGCAAGTTTCTCAGCACTTCTTCAGTTTCCATTTGATTAAGATGGAAATAACAACACTAGTCTTATTGCATGATGAGTTAGTATATGTAGAACCGTGTCTGGCAGACTGCAACCAGAAAATATACGCCGTCAAATACACCAGTATATTAAGGCACTGTTTGAGAGTTTGGCCTGATAGGTCCAGTTGTCTAGGAATATGCTTTTAACACAATTTGATGAATTTAGATTTGTATCTGTTTAACGTCAAATGCACTGAGATAGAGGATACTTGCAACTTCTTAGAACTAAAAATATTACCAACTACAAAAGAGCATCGCTAATGGCACTGATCTGGGCTTTTTTTTTTTTTTAAAAAAATCATGGATGAAAATTCTTCTCTCTGAGATATCCAAATCCCATAATGAAAAACCAATATGCCATTTATATTTTCATTAATGTGCATTTGTTTTCTATGATCAGTGTCTACATAAAAAGTCCCTTATCATATAAGTGAATTCTAATATGGAATATAAAGCTTGGGTTTGCTGTCTTCCACTTGAAACTCAGTGAGACAGGAAGACCAGCTATAAGCACAACAAAGGATTTCCCTGCACAGAGTTGGCTCTTACAATGAGGCCAAAAGCAAATCCCGTGCACATATTGTAAAGACACTCTTTCAGCAAACATGACAAATTCTATCAGTTTTGCTAAAACTGATTTGATATGGCAACAGTGTCCCATACAATCTTAATTTTCATTTTGCTCTATTCTAGCTAATGACCTTAAAACAAAAGCAATTACTTTGATATGTTTAATACCACTTTGGGATATTGCCTGTGGTTGAAACAAAGGCTGTGAAGCTGCCTTGTAACTGCACAGGTAACTGAAGAGATGCACAAATCTAGTATAACAGGAAGTTCAGGTTTGCTTTGAGAACATAACTAGCAATGTCAGAGGGAAGGACCACCGCTGTAATGTTCTACAGAACCCAGGGGATTATGCATGAAAAAATGGGAATGCTTGATATCTCAGCAGTGAGCCTTGTTCAGAAGAGGATTTTGGAGCATTGGGAGACAAAAACAATAAAGAATTCTGTAAAATAAAAAACACACAGAAGTCCATCTGGCCCAGATAATAGATCAATTATTCTCTTTTATGTCTTTTGGATGCTCAAAAAAAATAGTGTACTCAGAGGCCACTTGTTTATTTCCTGGCTGTCCAGACCCAAAATAAACACACAGAAACCATATTAATTGTAATACCGTTTGGCCAATATCGTAAGCATATTTCTAGCTAGCTCTTACATCTTAAACTAACCCATTTCTGTTATTCTGTGTATTGACACACATGGTTGTGACTTACCAAGCAAAGTTTTGGCATCTGTCTCCTCTGGCAGCTACATGGCTTCTCTCTGACTCCACCTACTCTCTCCTCTCTATCTGCTTGGAATTCCTACCTTGACCTATTGTGCACTGCATAGGCCCAAAGCAGATTCTTTATTAACCAATGGTATTCACAGCACACAGAGTAAGTAGTTTACAAAATTCAATAACATACTCAATATCTAATGACCTACCAAATGAAATAAAGGTCAGTTGTGAAGTACATTGGCATGCCAGAGGGTTGGTAATAAAGAAGTTCTAGGTATGGTTCTGGCAGACACTATCATGTGTCCTCATATACAGATATCTTCCTCATACTAGCATCCTGCTCCTATGTAGTTAACAAATCTGCCAGAAATCACTACACATAAATGCACACACACACACATGCACACACACACACACAGTGTAATATTAAAATGTAGAGAATGGGAAAGGCAATAAAAAATTAAACCTGTATTCTATACATCTGCTGCACATTCTATCTATTGTATTCCTAACAATTTACAACCCATCCAATAATCATGCTTTCCTCTTCCATAGAAGTGGGATAATGGTAATGAGTTGGGCTCTGGTGAAATTAAAAATAATTAATAGATGGGGAAAACCTTTGAAGATGGCAAACTTACAGTGAAGCAAGTTCTTCTGCCATTGTTTTATTTCCCTGTGCTTAGTGAGGTCTCAGATGTAGTAAACTCCAAATTAAGATCATTAGACCCTCCTGTCCTCAGCTCAGGAAATAATGGTCAGTCCTAATTCCCAGATATGCCCTTAGCCTTCCAAAGTCCCTAGACTTCCAACTCCCTGTTTGACTGCTGGTAGACCCTGCGACATGGGGAGCTGTTCACTCTATATCTCTGTCAAGAATTCTTTGCACCCATGAGCCCCCAGTTCACAGTATTCTCATTTTTCAATACTGGAACTATGATTATTCTAATAACTAATACCATTTTACATGAAATAACAACAAACCTACTGCCATTCCTAATTTCTTTATTGACCTGTGTTATGTTTTCTTCAATCATAATTTTGAAGATTAAAAAACCAAATTTTGTATTTTGTTATACTCATAGATCAGCCCAGTTGTCATCAGAGAGGCTTCCTCTAGCAGCTGATGGAAACAGATACAAAATAACTGAAGTTCGTAGAACCCTGCCAGAGAGGGGAAGGATTACAAGAGCTAGAGAGATTGGGGACACCAAGAGAACAGAGCTCACAGAACCAACGAAGCAGGGTTTATAGGGGCTTACAGAGACTAAATAGCCATCACAGAGCCTGCATGGGTCTGAACTAGTTATTCTGCATACATGCTGTGGCTGGTTAGCTTAGGTGTTTGTGGGACTCCTAACAGTGGAAGTTGGGGTGTCTTACTCTTTTGCTCTTGAGACCCCTTTTCTCTGACTGGGGTGTCTCATTAAGTCCTTATAAGAGGGTTTGCGCTTCCCTGCTCCAATAACCTGGGTTTTGATTCTACTTCATGTGCTGGTTGTGTGGGAGCCTAGTGTGTGTGG
>LOEQ01000692.1:112128-129866 GCA_001685075.1 Bramus lutescens | reverse complement strand
AATAATAATAATAATAATAATAATAATAATAATAATAATAATAATAATAAAATCTAAACAAAGAGGGTTTGTCTTGCTACATCTTGTTATGCCCTGTTCAGTTCCTATCACTTGGAATCCTGCTCTTTTCTAAAGGGAAACAGACAGAATGGATCTGGGGGGGGGTGTAGGGGAGGCTGCAGTTGAGATGTTCATATGAGAGAAGTCTTACAAAGAAGATAACAAATTTTGATGTTGGAAGATAAGGCTCAGTTAGGCAACAGCACATATTACTCCTAAAGAGGATGCAATAATTTGATTTCTAGCACCTACACCATAAGACTGAGGACCACTATAATTCTAGTTCCAGAAAGATCCAAAACATCTGCCTCCACTGGCAACCACAGTCACATGCATGTTCTGCTATATGGATATACATACATGCAAATTCTTTTTTAAAACTTGAAAACAGCTAAAAAAATTAAACAGATTACAAATCAAGTTTTCAGTATTTGTATAGAATCATCTGCATCTAACCCAATGCCTTTAATCTTCTTAGTAAACACAGTTATGCCATTCTCCACATTTCCAAATAGCACTTTTCTCTAAGTTAAATCAAGGAAACTTGTCTTCTGCCTCCACTATAGCCAGATACATCTATGAGTAAAAAATAACAGTAATTTTGCTTGACAAGCTTAAGAGCTGTTCCAGTGAGGTATTCCATCAAGAAAAAGGAAAGGCAGCTAAAGAAAATTATACATAAAGATGAACCAGTTCAAACTGTCTGCATGGAATTCTAATATTACTAATCTATCTTAGGAAAGAACATACTTAAAGAAAGATCAAAGGACAAAAGAAATGATCATTTGTTTAAAAATGACCATAATTGGTTCTTGTAAAAGTAACAATTAAAATGAATAAATTTACGAAAAAAATCAGTGCCTATCCAACTAAAATTCTTTTCAGTTTATAGGAACCAGTGGAAAGAACCCACCTCATGGTAAAATTTACAAACTTCAGACTCTTTAGTGTTTTTAGTAAAGTTGCGAATGATGACATTATCTCTTAGGGATTTTGCCAGACTTGTGCAATGGTAAGACATCTCTTTTGGATGCCAGTGCAAGAGAAAAATAGGTTCAAAAATCAACATGCTCCTTAAAAAGTAAGACTGTATAATTTCTTGTATTATATCTTTTACAAAACAAATTCAGAGCTTTTTCTCAACACAGTTCCTGGTAAAATCACTCTTTTGCCCTTTTAATTACTTACTTACTTTATATCAGTCACATAACTTCTAGCTTATTTCATATCTATTTAAGTGTCCCAAATTTGTTTTTGAAAATAAGTAAAGTATAACAGATACATCAATGAAGAGTTAAAACTGTCAATGTGCTCACTGAGTGCATTGAAGAAGTAATTGTAATAGAGACATACCTAACAGCATATTTCAAGGATTAACCTCAGTGAAGCAAACATCAGATGCTGATCTGAGCGGATGACCAGATCAGTACTCACCTGGACTGTGAGTTGCACCCTATACCAGGCATTTAGTCAATGAGTCCTCACCCAAGCCCTTTAATGAGTCAGCATTCTTGCATGTCGCCTTGATGAGATCTGGGAAATCAAAGATGCAGCCCAGGCAGGCCTTTAACTTAACTTTTGATCCTCCATATTTTATTTGGTTCCTGACCCAGAAGACAACCAGGACTAAGTATCAAATGAATCATGTTTAGATGAGGCACCGTGTTTTAGTTTCATCTGTTACGGTAGTACAATCTTTGGGCCAAAAGCTCAAGGTTACAAATCCAGGTCTCAGTATGCCACTGAGGAAGTCAGGGCAGGAACCCAGAAGCAGGAACCAAAATGGAGGCCATGGAGGAACACTGAGACTTGCTTGCTCTCAGTGGTTTGCTTAGTTTGTTTCCTTATACAAAACACTACCACCTGCCCAAGGGTGGCACCACCCACAGTGTCCACATTGATCATCAATCAACAAAGTGCACCACAAACTTATGGATGCATTTTCCCCAGTGAGGTACCCTCTTCTCAGATGATCCTAGTTTGTATCAAGTTGACACCAAATAAACAGTAATCATCAGATTCTCAGATGATTCTAGTTTGGGTCAACTTGACAGTTCAAGCTAAGTAGAACACAAAGAGGTCACCTATCCAAATCTAAATGGCTAGCAAGCAACATGCTTATAATTTAATATGTAGTTATTTACTTAACCTAAGAGAGCTTACTTACATTGGCAGCAATATTTTATTGTAAGAGGAACGAACATTGAATATAACTTATTCTAAAGTCAATGAAAAAATCAAGAGTCATTCCTTTTAACTAAGCATATTTTTATTAACAACAATATTATAAAGTTTACCAATACTCCTTTAGTTCTTTTTATTACATCAACTACAATTGTGTATATGAATGAGGTTGGGTGAATTATGCTTGTTAAATTAAATTTAAGTCAAAATATTTCTGAAAAATTTAAGATACAGTTTTCAAAAACCACATGAAAATAAAGCTATTGATAACCCAACTGGTATAGCTCAACATAATCAATACAACCTAGCTAGGGTCTGAGTTCATGAATTCAGAGCCAAGACAGCAGAAGTTGCTTCATAGCATCTTAAGGGGATTTTGCCACAAAAGAGTTTGGACCTTTCTTTGTGGCTGATTAGCAGAACACCTGGACTTTTGCTATGCATTTAAGGTTTCCTTACTCCTTCCACTGAAATCACTTTTTTTATGATTCAACAAATCAGCGATATTGCATGCGGACATGCTAATTTGTAAAGATGTAGCATAAAGTTTTGTTTTGTTGTATAGTGGCACTGGTTAGTGTTTTGTTCTTAGTTTTTTTCCCCTCAAAGTTACCTGCACCATGGGAAAGCACCTACAATGCTTGTCTTACATGACCCAGTAATAACTATGTCCAACAAAGTCAAATAATCATACATTCAAAGTAGCTGACCTTTCCATGGCTCATGACTCATACTAGAGTTGGGAGATCAGATTCCAACACCCACATGAAAGTCTACCATTGTCCTGTGCATGCCTCCAACTCCAGCACCAAAGAGGAGGAGACTTGAGGATAGCTGGGGCTTGGTGGCTGCCAACCAACATCCCAAGATAACATGTGAGCTTCCAGGTTGTAAGAGACCCTGGTTCAAAGGAACAAGCAGATTATAATAGAACAGGACACCTGACACCCGCTTTGGACCTCCATGCATTTGCACAAATGTACACACTTCACACATAGGAACACCACCCACACATAAGATCACTTTATTTAAATGAAGGTATTACTAGAGGAATGACTTCTGGGCAGGGAAAAGTCAGCTAGCATAGAGAGTGTACATGTGTGTCTGTAATCATGCATAGTTGTACCACACACATACACATATGCAAAACAGTAATCGATTTATAATAAATGCCAAGGTAACAATGAATATGTAAGGAAATGAATTTAAAAGCAAGCTATTTCTTATTTTCATTCATGGAAGTAAATGATTTCTTTTTCTTTTCTATTTTATTCTCTGGTCTCCTATTTTTAAAAATAAATAGATCTTTTCACTGCACATATGTTTTAGAGAAGCTTTTGCAGAAAATCAGGACTGCAAACACTTTCATATTATTATTTTTCTGAGATGAGATAGTTCTAGCTTCATACTTTGATGACAAAATTCTGCAGAACAAGTCATATAAAACCACTTAAAAGCTAGCAGGTTCTCAAATTCTAGGTAATAAAAAGAAGTCATGTATACCATATCCAGAAAATCAATTCTCAAACACTATGGTATATGACACTAAAAGATGTTTGAGATGATTTAATACCCTTTTGATTACTTGAAAGGCAATTTAAAATATTATGGTTCCTCGTGGTCATCATAATAAGCATAAATCCTCAGTGATAATGAGCATAGAATATGCTTGAGTATTTGTGCTTTTATTTTTGTATTTCTTATTTTAAAAAGACAGCTTTATATGTTTACTAGCTTATAGTTTGTTTGAGGGTATATGTATATAGACAACAACATTTTATTTCTATTATTACTTTGCTTTATCACACTCAAGTTCAAAAGCTCAATGAATCTGTAACTTTTCAATTCCTAACATTCCCGACTAAAAATGGAAACTCACTGGCATTTTCTACAAGTTCATGACAGTAACTCGCGGGTTGAAATGAAGTCTGGGTAAATTTTAAAGTAGTTAAAATGAATATAGAATAAAGACAGTAATAAAGATATCATGCTTAAAATATTCAGTGGAGTTCAACACTTGAGAAACTCCACTGGGCTTGAAAGGCATCTGCGTCCACTGGCTTCATGATTGATACCATTACCCATCCCCCATCCCTCTACTAAGAATTTATGTTCTCAAATGTTTAAAATACACTTAGACAGAAAATGATGCCTTTAAATTCCGCCTTCCTGCGGAGTTAAAACCATTTCTGTTTTAACATTCAAACAATTAGCTAAGAATAGCAAAAAGGTTGACTATGGTACCAGCTGCTGGATCCTGTCACTTGAGAAAGCTAAACTCTACTCTGGGAGGGATATTGGGAAATGATTTAACTTTATGTGTCCTACCCATTGTAATCAGTCAGCACATTTGCTTTAATTAATCCTATATGTTTTGCTAGCCTGTTAAAAATGTACTTTCCCTAGACTAAGGAAACAGTGAAAGCAACAAGTTACCAAGGAAATAGAACCTAGAGAAAGAATGGACTCTCAGAGACTCTTCTCTGAACTTTTCCCAGGTCAACTGCCATCCAGTTCCTATCTATGTTGGAATTTGATTCATATTTAATCCTCTGAAGTTGTGCCTATTGAAAACCTATCCAGAGGTGGATCGACTTCCATAGCCCACCCAACTTCAGCAAACACCAATGGTTTTCTCTTCTGCTCATAGCAACCTGTTTTAGAGGGGTGCTGGTACTTTCTGCTCTTATATCATCTCTAAGCTCTGTCTACAGATTTTATTACTCACTTCAATGGTGGTTCAAATGAAAGGCAGTAGTGTTTTTATAACGCTATTTTTACAAATGGCTTTCATCCCAATGAGCCCCATTTGTACAGCACCCTCAGTGGGTCAAACAATGTGCTTGCCGTTTTACAGAAGAAGAAACTGAAACTGAACTCCATGGTTCTTGCCTAAGGACACCACCGCCATACTGAAAGAGGACAGATTCTTTATTATATGAGAATTGCCTGTCTATGAGTGTTCTAACCTTAGTTACCTCTCAGATCCGAAGAGAGCTCTCATAAAACATTCTTCAGCATATGCTCTGACATTGTTACATAAATGTGGCCAAGGATACTTAAAAGAGAGTCAATGTCAACACTCAGTGTATTTCAGCACTTCTTATGATTTCCTTCAGTGCCAGAATGGTGTTGATTAATATTCTTCCCTTAATATTCACTGAAATCAAAACCTGATACCTAAGGGCCCCCAGGTTAGGAATGCAACAGGTAGAATTCAAGCCCAAACTGTTTAATTTTAGGAACCAAAAGTTGTGAGGCTGCTAACCTGGCATATGCATTGGCAAATATGGACCCTATCTCAAGCAAGGCAGAAGGCAATGAGTGACACTCAAGGGTGCCTTCTGTCCTCCACATTGCTGTGGAATGTAAACTGAAGGATAATAAACATGACAGTAGCGTACATGGCAGGTATCTCCTTAGAGGTATTTGAAGCTCTTGAATCACAGCAGAGCTCTGGATTGATGTGGGATTCCCCTATGTATACTGTGAATATGACTGGTTAATTAATAAAGAACTGCTTTGAGCCTATAGAAGAGCAGGGCGGGGTAGAGCAGAGCTAGGCAGGGAGGACTGGACTGAATTTTGGGAGAAAGAAGGGTGGAGTCAGAGAGACGTCATATAGCCCTGCTAGAGACAGATGCCGAAACTTTAGCCAGTAAGCCACAGCCACATGGTGATACACAGATTAACAGAAATGGGTTAAATTAATATGTAAGAATTAGCCAATAAGAAGTTAGAGCTAATGGGTCAAGCAGTGATTTAATTAATACAGTTTCTGTGTGATTATTTTGGGTCTAAGCTAGCAGGGCAGCCGGGAACCAACAAGCAGCAGTTCCTTCCATCATTGGACCAATGCATAGTCCAACACACATACATGAACACTATGACACACACATATACACAAAACAATTATATAAAAATTTAAACATCTTTTTTGATTTTCATCAAAGATGACTTCTGTTCCGAGTCAGGGGCTGAATTTTTAAGAGAAGTAAGAACTCTTATTCTTATCAGTGGCTTTTGATATTTTTTCAAGTCTTAAGCTTGCAGCAAGTCAATCTAGTTAACTTCTTAATTCCTTTGTTCTGGAGTGAGGAGAGTTTTGTGACCTCAAGTCCATTTCTCAAGTCCCAGCCACCAAGAGCATTCTAAACTGCCAGTTAGCCATGAAGTAGTCTCCATCCAGCATTCTGGAGTCCTGGGCTCTGCTGTGATTCAAGAGCCTCAAATCCTTCCAGGCAGAAAACTACCCAGTGAGCGGCAGCCACGTTCATTATCTTCCAGTTTCTTTACCAAATAAAAAATGTTTTTGAGAGAAATGCGAATGTGTTATGCAAACTGAAAGGAAATCTGGAAGTATTACTTAGTATCTTTAGTATTCCTTTTCAAAGATAATGTTTGTCTGAGAGTGAAAAGCCAGCCATCTGCTCCAAGGCTCCACAGCTACTCTATTGCACTAGACCCTGGAGACCCAAGGCTAAAAAGGAATGAAGTGCAACCATCAAGAGCCATTTAATGAATCCTGAGTAAGTATTGACCCATACACCAAAAATGTCAAATGCTTAGTATGTTGCCATAATTCAATCACTTCTATTATGGCTTTTTAGAGGTTTTGTTAAAGTCTTTCTAGGGAAGAAATTTAAAACAGGAATGGGTCTTCTAAAAAAAAGTCTAAGATATAAAAAGAGGGAGAATAAATAGCGTGTTCTCAACCATCTCAGTGGAGGGAAAGGAGAAGTGACACGTGTTAACTCATCCGCATCCTAACTAAAACGTGTTTTCTGTGGCTGTAGTTGGACTTTCTGCAGCAGAATCTTGTCTTGCCTAAGACTGGAAGGGAAGCTAACAGAGGAGTCATTAATCAGATTTATTTAATAACTGGAAAACTCAAACAATCTAGGAATGTGCAAAAACAGACGGCACAGTTCTTGTTTGGATTTGTAGGGTCAGTGAATGGTAACCCAGAGGAGTAACAAGAGAATAGTCCATACCTGCTAGGCCTGGTATGGGACATGGCATGGTACTACTGTGTCTAGTAATTGTATGAACACTGAATGACTATTATTTGGAATGTGTTAGTTCCACCAAGAACTTGTCTGAACCTAAATCCCATGGGTTGTTTCCAACTTTAAAAGCTCCTTAAGGAGAAATGGCAACAATACCACTTGGCAAGCAATTACTCTCGAAATGTAGCAAGCCCATGGCCAATACATTCTCCAGCTCTAAAGTACACCCTTGCTATTTTGTGATTGTAGATGGTTATCTTGTCTATCTTTATGGCTGTTACTGAGTCCTTAATCCAATAGTATCCTAAATTTTGTTTTACATTATAGGAGTAGCTATTAATTGAATGGGCAACCCTACAGTTGTTCCATTTTCCCCAGCAAAAGTGATCCTCCAGTTTGTGCTTGGAGGTCTAGGACCTGGGGAAGAGGATGTGGTTACAAAACCATATAACAGCCATGCTTAACCAATGCACATCTCTGTTATTTGCATGTTTTAAAACCATATTGCAGATTAGATTTTGAGCACCTGGGCTTATTCAAAACATTGCTTTTAATTTAAACAAATTTATGTTCCTTTGAAAAGGATATAGAGCCCAAACAATTTTGTATACTAATTATCCATGTCAAGGTTAAATGCTGCTATCAATTGCATATTTTTAATACAATGAGATAATTTGCATAGACTAAAATTCAACGTTTAAAAAAAACGTAAGTCGGTGACTTTTAGTATACTTGCAGATACTAGCTGCATAAGCCAATATCAGGAAGATGTTACCACCCCTTCAGGAGCCCCTTCCTTTTGAGCAGTCACTAAACCCCGGAAACCAGCCATCTAACATCTATACACATTCTCTGTGGAATCACCTATTCTGAAAATTTTGATAACTGGAATCATGCAATATGGGAACTTGCCGACTTTTGTGCGTATTTTCTTCCACGAGATCTACTGCTTTGAATATTCAACAACATTCCATGCTTTTCTAAGCCTAAATAATACCCCATCTATGGATAGGGCATCATCTGTTTACCCAGTCATCAGACACTTGTATCTGGATCACTTCTTACAACCTTGCTGGCAGGAAGGATGCAAGGATGCTGTGGATGCCACTCCTCCACACTGTTGTACATAGATAGATGCATGCTTCCAGTCACTCTGGTGCATGCATGGGAGAGGAATAGCTGGGTCACAAGTTAACTCTATGTTCAAATCTTGGGAAATGGAGAAACAATTTTCCACTCTCATTCGCCTGCCTTTCCCCGACTCTGGGAAATAAGAATTACTGAGAAATAAAAGCAAAACTGCAGAATCCAAAACCCCAATTTCAAGCACTTATTGCTCACTTAGAGCACTTTCTCCAAGCCTCCTCCTGTGGTCACATTTTGCCAATGACGAAAAGCAGAGTTTCAAGAAAGAGAAATAATTCACTTTTTTCTTCTCATTTTTTTTTACAAAGCCATTTTAGCCCATTCCTCTGGCTTTCACATAGCAGATAAAAAAAATGTAGATAAGGATGGTATATGGCTGAAGTAAACAGTTCAAAATAAAAACTACCAATTAATGTTACTGAATGTGAATAATTAATTTATAGATACATATACAAACAGCATTTTACGTGTTATATACATGTTATATAAAGAATAGCAAGTAAGGAGATGGAGAAAAGGCCGACTGGTTAAAGAGCACCTCTTCGTCTTACAGAAGACTCAAGGTTAGTTCCCAGCACTTCTATCAGGTAGGTCATGATTGCCTTAATTCCAGCAGCAGGTCAGATGCCTTCGTCTGCCTGCTGTTGGAACCTTCACTCACACGCACAAACCATAGAGAGCAGAGATACACACATGCACATAATTAAAGTAAAATTAAAAATATCTTTAGAAAAGAATAGAAAGTACGATATCAAAAAGCACCAGCAAATCAAAACATAGATATAGACACAAACACACACACACAGAGAGAGAGAGAGAGAGAGAGAGAGAGAGCAAACACCGAAAAACAAACAAACAGCACCATAAGTTGCAACTGACCAGATTCCAGTCACCAGGAAGCTTTCATTTCCCACCTACTGAGGACTTAACACTGAATAACACAAAGATGCAAAACACAAACATTTGCTTTGGCTGTCTCCAGCCTGAGGCTCGGCACACTGGAATGTCCACAGGAGTCAGAAGCACAGCCCATCTGCCTCAAAGCTGGGCTGCCAAAACAGGAGCTGGGCCTTGGCAGGGTAAGTAGCTAGCTGTCCTCTCTAACATCAGCCTCCAGAGCAAAGAAAAGCACTGATATTTTAAGTGCTTATTTTTATTCATTTCTCCTCATAATTTCTAGGCTCATTTTGTAATCCAGCTTTATTTCCTTTCCAACGAGGGCCACTGCAAGAGTGTTCCCCTTAACGGATCAAGGTTCCATTGAAGATCTACTTTTCCTGGAGAAACAAACCTTCTGTGCACTCTACTTTAGGCACAGTCTTGTCACCCAGCTTATCGACCTCTGAAAACACCAAACAGATCTCTTCAACGACAATCATCTGCTTTATAAGAAGTGATTTCACCCCTGTAATACCTACTATGTGAAAATGAATGCCTTCTAACAATTGTTCCGATGACAAATTCCATCATTTCTTTGCTTGGTACCAAGGGTGACACAAATCTGGGGAATGTCCCTTTAGGTTGGTCCACTTCCTTGGACCTAAGACCTAGTCTTAACAAATTATCAGTCAAATGATATCTTGCCAACTAGTGAGCCATCTGACACCGTTAACAAAGCCTGGACCTAGAACCACGGTCAGTCAGTCTACTCAGCAGACAGAAATCTCATCACCTGCTCAAACTGAGACAATTTAAGGAGAATTAACTCTTCCAAAATTGCTAGGAAACTGCAAAGGTGCTACAGAAAGTTGCTTACGCCAGGGCTAGGAGGAAAGTGGAAGTATG
The DNA here is from genome assembly GCA_001685075.1 of Bramus lutescens. Lineage (NCBI taxonomy): Eukaryota > Metazoa > Chordata > Mammalia > Rodentia > Cricetidae > Bramus > Bramus lutescens. The sequence goes on along the minus strand of LOEQ01000692.1, from coordinate 119,682 downwards.
CTGGGAATAGTCAAAAGGTAAGTTGGAAGAGCATCCCAAGAGGGTAAAACCTAAACTTCTGTAAAGGAGGTGATACACAGTCCCTGCGGGGTCTCTCATAGAGCACGATGAGGCTGAGCCTCTGAGGGCAGAGAGAACTCAGCTAGAATGATAGGCAAGAGCTACTAATACCTGGGGAAGATGCACTGCTGGGGTGATGTTTAGAGTAATGGAAGAGAACACAGAGTGTGAAGGAACATCTAGTTATCCCTGTCTCCTGCAGCCTGGCAGCCCCCCACCAGTACACTTTATTGGCAAAATTCAACTCTGAATCAATCTGGCCAGCAGACACGCAGCAGGGCATCATCCTCTGCTTTCAAGGCAGAATGTGGAAGGACAGATTTGGAGAGAGTGATAATTGTACCCCAGATTCTCAGTGTAAGAAGAAAACTCTGAAATCAATAGTTGGAAAATTTGAAATCTATATAATTCATGCCAAGGTCTTAGGATGTCCAACAGCATTTACGTGTGCACTGAACGCTTGCTGTGTGCTGAAGATTGTAATGACATAGCTCATATCATCTATAGTACTTCATTTAACCTTAATAAAGTGATTCCTACAGACACATAAATGTCATAAATGTTTATTTATACATATATCTACATATACATAAAATGGTGTACATGCATAGAGATAGGTAGATGATAAATTGACATATGTGAGAGAGAGAGGGAGAGAGAGAGGAAGAGAGAATAATGTCATAGTTACTACCATTACTTGGGTCAATTTTATAGATAAAGTGGACTACTCATTTGCAAAATAAAATAAAATAATTTTTTTCAAAAGGAATAATTTGACTAAATTGCCCAGCACCCACATTTAGATAATACCTTAAGACTTGTCCTCTTAAATTCTCTATATTCTGTCTAGCCAGTGAGAGACACTAGATCCCATTCAAAAGGCGGGATGACAAGAAAATAAAAGCTCTTTGTACCATAATGCTGGGGTCACTGGCACGCACTCACAGGGCTTGGAATGTATTCAGACTCTGCCTAACTGCTACCTGCTATGCTCCAACTACAATACACTCACTACCTGCTTTCAATTACATTTAATTACATTGAGCTATTGCTTCAATTGCATATAACACAGATATTCTCATATAATTTTTCCCCAAGGACAGCACTTTTGCAGAGGGAAAGCCTTGAAGAGATAGCATCAGCCAAGATGCAAAGGCCATTAATAAAAGGGTAAAGAGACACACACGCAATTTCCTAAGAAGCGTTCACATGACTTTTACAAGACTTTAAGATTAGAAAAATACAGCAAAACTCTGTAAGAAAAATCTAACTAGACATCTGTTCAATGCATTTTATTAGCAATATATTGACTTGATGCCTACATTTTACTACACAGAAATGAAAGAGAATCCATGTCCTCACAGAGTCCCCAGTCCATCTGGGGATAAAGATATGGGTTCAATAATATCTACCATGTGTTAAATACTAGCAACGACCAATCATAATACGAAATAAATCAATAAATACAACAACCTGTGGAACAGACATTCTTAGCATCCCTCTTCTGTAGGAATGGAAAGGAAAGTACACAGAATGATTCTGCTCAAGTCACAAGATAAAAAAGATTTAAATCTAGACATTCTGATTCCCAATACCATGAACTCATTTAGTACATACTGCCTCTTACCATAATAGCAAGAAATGTTACATGCAAAGTAGCTGTATACATGCTAACTTATTAGAGCTCTAAGGGATATCATCCAAGAGAAGAGAACAGAAGCAGTAACATTAAGGCCTTGGACTTGGATACCTCATATACACCCAGTTTACCTTTTAAAACCATTCGAAGTTAACAGTAAAATCGAGGTATAGGTAATGTGATAAGCCATAAAATGTCTGTCCCACACAGTTACAGCTTCCCTCACTATCAGTCTCTCCATGGGAATGGTCACCTTGCTACAATGAACAAGTCCACTTTAACACATCATTATTACCACAAACACAACCAATGCTAATGTTCACGCTTGGTAGTGCACATTCTATACTTCAGGGAAAGTTTCTAATGTTGTGTTTCTATTCTGTATGACATCCTTATAGGAGAGTCTCACTCTCCTAAGACTCCTAGACACACCCATTCACAATTCCATCTATACAAACTCTGGCTTGGTGTTTTTAATAGCTGTGTAATTTTCCCTTCTCTGAGCATCATATGAGCTTAGCAGGAAATGCTATGCAGCCTTTCCACATATTTTCTTTAAGATCACTCCACTCAATTTCCTTTATGTCTTTGCCTGACCTGAGAGTTCATTTCTGCTCAGTACTGCATAGCTCTCCATCGCCTGGACAGAGATCTATCTGTTCATTAGCTTAGCATACAATGGCTTGAGTTCTTCCAATATTGGCCAAATTTAAGCTGATCTATGAGCATCCATGTACTTAGCCTGAATAGTTTGGAGGTTCCTATGGGACCCATTTGGCCAATAACTCAATTAGACAAACCCATTCCCAGTAGTTGAAAAGTCATTTGATGACAACAGACGTCATTTGGAGCTTTGCTCCCCCATTATCTTGTGATTTCATTTATATATGCTTCATGTGGGTATATATTTTAGGAAGCTTCTACTATAATAATAGGTTTCTACATCATCCCTTAAATACCCCTTAATTTTATCTGTTTCTCCTTGTATTCTTCCCTCCATCTCACCACTTGATCTTCCTGTTCTAGACCCCTGCCATCCATCTGTAACTATCTATTCTATTTCAGCTTCCTAATGAGATCTATCTGTCTCCCTAAATCTCTTACCCTACACCTACCCTCTGTGGATCTAAAGATTGTAGCTTGGTTATCATTGGCTATGCAGTTAATATTCACATAAAAGCGAATACATACCATATTTGTATTTCTGGGTCTGGGACACCTCAGGATGATTTTTTTTTCTAGTTCCATTTAGGAACTTCTAAGTTGTCTCCATTATCTGGTTATTAGGGATTGAGAAACAGTGAATAGACTTGAGCAAGTGTTTCCTGGGTAAGTTGAAGCTTTTTTCGTGTATATGCCCATTTGGGGGGTATACAGCTGGATGCTGATACAGAATGATCCCATCTTCCCAAGGAACTGCCACACACTGATTTCTAGAGTGGCTCTATAAGTTTACAGTCACACTAGTGATGGATCGAGGTTCTCCTTACTCACATCTTTGCCAGCATGAGGTGTCACTTGTTTTATTGTAAGAAGAAATTGCAAAGTAGTTTTGGTTTGCATTTTCTGGATGACTGAGTATATTAAACATTTTTAACTGTTTCTCAGTCATTTGAGTTTCTTCTTTTGAGAAATCTGTACCCCATTTTTTAAATTGGGTTATTTGTTTTATTGATGTCTAGTTTTGTCTTACATTCTTTATATATTTTGCATGCTAACCCTCTCTTGGATATGTAGTTGGTAAAAAATAAATAAATACATTTCCCTTTCTGTAGGCTGCCTCTAGGTCTAAATGACAATGTCTTTTCGCATGCAAAAGCTTCTCAGTTTCATGAGTCCCCATGCATTAATTGCTGATTTTAGTGCCTGTTCAGAAATCTTGCTCTGTGCCAATGAGTTCAAGGTTACTTCCCTACGTTGTCTTCAATTATTTATATTATTTTGAAGAAACTGTTGCTATTGCTCATGATGCTGTTAGCAAACCTTTAAGCGAGATGTATGTATAGCAGCTTTCATGGATACCAGTTCTTCGTCTCCACCGAGTGGTCTCTGTAGATGTTCAGAGCATCTCATAGCAAACAAAACACCCTATCTCTATACAGATCAACCCCTTTGGTTTGTCTCATTAAGTACATTGTCGTGGAAAAACACTCAGGGGAATCATTGAGAATTTCGCAAACTAGATTACACTGTTTATAAGGAATAAGAATATGCTTTATTTTTTATGTTAAAGTAGAAGAATGGAAGTATTAATACTGCAAGCCAGAAACCTGGGCTCTGATTTTAATCTTAATTTTAAAAGTCATTATGTGCCAGAGAGCAGGATGGTACAGATGACAAAGTGTGGAAGCAGCAGGTTTGGCTTTAAACCCCTGGTTCTCAGCAAATGGTTAAGTGTCTCAGCCTCTCTAGGCCTCAGATTCTAGACACCAATATTTTCTTTAGAACAAATTATCTTGACATAGGAGATGACCAAAACTCTTCAGAAAACATTCCCCTATGATAGAAGAAGTATCTATGCTCTCCCTCTATAAGGGCTGTATATGCATTCATATCAGCTTCAAGAAGCAGATGAGACCAGGTGGGTCAGACTAGCATGTCCACAGACAACAGACATGAATTCCTAAACAGAATATTAGGCTGCCAGGAATCCCTGAATTCACAGTATACAGACACTGCACCAGTGTGATAAATCTCCTGGTCCATCCCTCTCTAACATTAGGAGCTCCTAAACTCAGATTAGCAAAGCAAAAAAACCCACTTACTTCCCTTTGTGCCTTCAGCAGTTACTGAAGTAAAAAGCTATGTCTTGTTTGTTTATCTTCATGGATGGAGGACTCAGTGAAATCTATTCTTGCTTCCCCACAGATCATATGGTGGGTGTGATCCTATCAAGAGCAGCCACAGCCTGATTGAATTTTCCCTCTTCAAAAGCTCTATAGTTTTATTTTATAGTCAAGATTTCTTAAGGAGGTTTATTGCTTTCAAAAACCACATCAACTGAATTTCTCCCAATGACCCTTTGGTCAAGAAAAAGAGAATCATACAAAAGCTTTATTACTTCTATTGGGTGACATCACCAGGAAGAAAGATGGAAGCTGTGAGGAATAAATAGATACCCCTAATTAGCTACTTTCTTCAGAGTTCCTGAATTCAAAACACTAACTTGACAAAATTACAAATAATCTCAGATAAGGTCCCTCTGGGATATGCTGGTAGCAAGGGATAACGAAAATACCAGCATGTTGCTAGGCTTTCAGCATCATGTTAGATAGAATTTCAAGACCATGAGATGTCCACCAAATATTTATGACACTGTAAAATAAATTAGCAATATAATCTTCTTGTTTACTCAGAGTGCAGCAGTATATTGACGTCTCTAAGGACAATTTAACATTTCCTGATCCAGAATATTCCAAACCTACCCAGCCAAGGAATCCTTTTTAACAGTGTTACTAACACTTATTAATATCCTATGGGCATTTTTCTCACAGCAATCTCCTAAACAACAAGCACTTTAAACCAAAGATCACACTCAACGTCTGGACACTTTATTTCTGAACACACTTTGAAACATTCTCCTGCATCAGGGTAAGTCTCTTACTCATTATGTCAAGGCACAACTTACTCTCCAGTCCTCAGATCTAGAGATGGAAATTTTAGGAGCACAATATGTGAGGCAAACATTATTCAGAGACAGGTTCTCTAAGCTGTCTATGCTAGATTCAAACTCCTGGCCTCCCATGATCCCACTTCTGAGTGGCTGGAAATGCTGTCACAGTTCAGTCTTGCTGGAAGGCCCGTCATCTGCCACTCACAGAGGTGAGCATCACAGTGGGGTAACCTCCTCAAGCCCTTTCTTGGGGCTGTTTTGTTTACCTGTAATTCTGTAGGTGGTATTCTTTCATCCATATCCCTGAAGTCATTTTTCACAGCTCTGTAGGCATCTTGGACTTGGGAAAGAATGAAACTATTTCATCCTGAGAACAGCATCTTTATTTTGTGTATCTGGCCCATCTGAGAAAAACATGTGCTGCAAAGCTCCTATGTGATGGATGTCCTTCACCTGATGCACATTTTCAGGATGTAAGCAGCCACTCAACAGCTTGCACTGGCAATTTCTAAGGACTTGGGAGCAGGGGTTGCTGTTTTCGGCCTGTTCTATTTCATTGACTCTCTTCTTTCACTGTTTACCCCGACCCAGAGATCACCATGTTCTTTTATGTTCCCTTATAGCCTTTGTTCCCTTTTTCTTGTACAATGTCTCTAAGATTTTGTATATGCTTCACTTATTTTGTAGTTTTGATAACAAGTATTTGAGTAATCAGATACCCAACACTGAACACCATTCATATCAATATTTTAGTGCAATTAGATGGCATGTTTATGCCTACTTTTAGTACACACTGTAAACTCAGTCTTAGAAACATTTAAGAAATACTATTAAATCATACAATTATTACAATCTGCTACTATCTACCTACTATAATTTGTCAAATTCACAATCTAACCAAATATTTACTATATATAGATCTTCACATAGTTATTGTTAATTAGTGATATTTATTAAGAATGTGTTCTATTAAGCATTTCACAGAACAAGTCCATTCCATATCTTATGTAAGTAAAATTACTTCAGCCAATTTGCAAATAAGAGAACTGAACAAGGTGGAGAGATGATTCAATAGGTAAATGTGCATACTGCCAAACCTGATGACCTGTGTTTGATCCCTGTTCCTACATGCTGGAAAAATTGACTCCCATAAGTTTTTCTTTACTAATACATACACATACCTATAAATGAATAAATGTAGTCTTAAAAGTCAATAAAGAGAGAGCTGAACAAGAGAAGAAATAAAGAACAGGGCCAAGGCTATGCAGAATACAGGACTATGTCTGTACACTGTCTCAAGGTCCAGAGATTTTCCTCTTCTGATTCCAGAAAATAGGACTCTAGTCCACACACCCTTCTCATAGGAAAAACAAGGATTTTTATTAGATATAGTAATTATTATATTAAATATTGTTCAAGAAAGTTAAATAAATTTTAAAGAAGGGCTTTTGGGCACAAATTGGGAAATATGGAGAAACACCTTCACTGACCCTGAAGTTCTAAACAATCATTTAAGTTCTGAGAAACTCATGGCTGCATCAGTTCCTTAATCACTTATAATCAATATAAAGTATAATATAAATACATAATATAATAGGAGCAAAGGGAAATTAGGACAATTAATGCTCACTATTTCCAAATGTCTTTCTTGTGGGGTACATTACATTAAATACTATATTGAAGGATTTAGGATTATCTCTTTATTTAGTCTCCAGCAAAACCCTTCACTGTAACTATGCCAACTTTTCTGAGGAGACAATGGTATGAAATAACCTGAAACTAATGAAAAGGGATTCCACCTTGGGTAAGAAATGTTTTCAATATTTTCAAAGGAAAATTAAGAAGACAATTAATCTAGCCAGTTCTAGTTCAACTTGAAAATAATTGAAAACAAGATTAGAAACACAAAGGTAATTTATCAAGAAGTGAAAGGAGACTGTCCTCAACATTGTGATATGGAATAGGTGTTATGGTCTTTGTTTCTTTAAGAGATAAGCCGCGCCCATTCCCGGTGACCCCTGCCCTCCTCTCACCATCTTAGATTCTCACTGTCCCTTCTTGGCACGCGTGCTTTTCTCTCTCTCCCGCTTCCCTTCTCTGTCTCTCTCCTTTCTCTTCTCCTTCTTTCCCCACTCTCTCCTCTAAGTAATAAATATCCAATTCTATTCTGCACAATGTGTCTGCCCATGTGCCTTCTACCCGCCGCCTGCTCACACCCACCTGCCTCGCTGGGACCAGCCTG
>LOEQ01000692.1:66191-80921 GCA_001685075.1 Bramus lutescens | reverse complement strand
AAGAAGAGACTAGATATAATGGGCCAGGCAGTGCTTAAATGAATACAATTTGTGTGTTGTTATTTCGGGGTATAAGATAGCCATGCGGGAGCTGGGCTGGACGAAAAGCAGGCCCGCTCCCTTTATCACTACAAGGGATAACCCCCGCTTCTCGGAGGATCAGAGGACACCGATGACATGGACATGTGTATGTGGCTCAGTTGGCACTCAGCAAAACAAAATCACTTTATCTTTACCCTAAGAGCCATTTTTCATGAAATGTTGTAAAGGTTTCCCCAGTACTGGCAAAGCAGAAGCGCTGAAAAATGACATAAAGATGTAAGTACCCTCTCTGCTCTTAATCAGGGACTTAGGCTTTTGAAAGCAAAATCCATTCAGAGGCGTATTTGAGGCTATTTCATCCAGCTCTTAAGTTATTTAAAGAAAAGTACAACAGAGAAAAGTAGGGAGGTGCTTGCTATCACATTATTGTAAGATTGAAGAGAAAGACATTAAAAGTTAAAGCAGCTAACTACAATTTAACAACATTATAAAACACCATTCTATACTGAAAGCCATAGGGCTATTCACTGAGGTGACATCACAGCAATTGTCAAGGAAATATCCCTCAGAGAAACGGAAACAACCTAGTGACATGGACAGCTTGGAGACAGATATGAAAAAGAAGAATTTTTATTCATTGTTTATTGAATACTACAAAAAATATATTCATATATGAAGTGTATGACAGTAGGAATAGAGGTAATTAAGTCTACATTCAAAATTAGTGGGTTGGCTTGGCATAGACCCAGGGGAATGACAAGCACTGACCCTATGAATGTAAGGCGCTTCTGTCTGTGCTTCTTGCCCGACCCGAGAAGTGCTGTGGATCCTGATTCTGGCATCATCTCTTCTAGAGGCCACAGAGAGGTTACCTCAGCAGGGAAAATACCCTTCCAAATGACCTCTTATTTCCATTTTTCTCTTCTCACCCCTTGACCCTAGACAACCAATGGCCTTGTCCTTTCTGGCCCTAGACAACCTTGATAGTTTTCCTCCATTCTTTTTCTTCAAGTAACATCATCAAAACTTTCATTCCCCTCATTTTCCCCCCTTGCAGTAGAGAAAAAGGAATGCTGAGCAGAAAGTCGCATAAGCTCTCCTCTCTCATCTAACATCAGGTTCCACACTCTGGCTCCTCTCTGATGGCTAAACCATGGAGGGTGGACAAACACTACTCTGATTAGTTTTAGGTAAAAATAGTGCAGTATTTGTGTGTGTGTGTGTGTGTGTCTGACTGTAGAAAGCATAAGACTCTACTTCTAAATGATATATAATGAATAACTACCAGGAAACTCATTTAATTTTTCATAGAACACTTCTTGTAATAAACTCCTTGTAGTGGAGACCACAGCAAAGAATCCTTAGTTTCCACATTTCACATCTCAGGTACAAATGTAGGCAGCTTTGCCCTACATAGAACAGGGGAAGATGAGAGCTTCTGGTTTTGTTTATGGCATACATGCCAAAATGAAGAGGACAGAGGGAAAAAATAAAGAACACTGAGGACGGAATTTGATTTAGATGGCAACAAGGCAGAGCAGATCATTTTATATTTTTGTGGATAAACCAATTTTTATTAAATTTCTTTAAATTGATATTAATGCCATAACAACATCCAAGCAGCACCTTTGTGTTGCTTTCTAGGATCCAGGGCCATCCTAATGCTTTAACCCTTTAATTCAGTTTCTCAAGTTGTGATGACCACCAACCAGTTACTTCATAACTGTAATTTTGCTACTGTTATGAATCATAATATAAACTTCGAATTTTCCCATGATCTTAGGAGACCTGTGTGAAAGGGTCGCTCAACCCTAAAGGGGTTGCAACCCACAGGTTGAGGACCACTGGTATAGGGACTACAAATACATAAAATTTAAATCTATTTTGTTACTTAATTCAAAACAAATTGTCAATTTAGCCTGTCTCCGACAGTCCGAGTTCATTGTTAGGGATTATCTGTGAATTGGACACAAAGTAGAAAGGATTCCAAAAGGAGCAATGTTAAGTAACAGCCCAATGCTGCTGATCTCCTCACAGACAGGGTTAGAGTGACAGAGTCAGTCATTTTGACACGCCTCCCTGTTTTCTCTAATTTTTCCGCAGCCACAGCTTTTTCACTTTGAGATAAGAAACACCTACTACCTCACGCACTGTTCCTTTCTCTTCTTCCTTTTCTTCTACCCATAAAAATATGGGACAGATATACTTGGGAAAATATAAGAAAATGGAGAAAGCAATTGAATGAGTGAATCCCAAAGTATTTGTTGAATGAAGAGTTCCAAATTTGTAAGGAGCTTACATTAAGTAATGGTGTATATTTGTTTGTGTAGTGTGGTCTGCAACTAATGTCAAGTACTTTTAATAGAAAACTCTAAAAATTATAATGGAGCTAAGATGAAATGGCTCATCATATTATCTACACGCAAACAGAAACTGAAATGGAGTGAGATGATTTAATTAATCCTTGAAAATAAGTTCAAGTTAGAAACTTGAAGTAGGGAGATTGAGTCAAAGGTAGAGAACTCCATGAGAGTATAAAATATGTCAAAATTTGTTTCTTAAACTCTAACAGTTGCCCCAGAGTCTAGCACAAGAGATACACACATATGGTAAATTGATTTTGAGAGTACCAACACATATTTGACATGTGTCGAGAAGTAGAGACGAGATTACTAGATAAATTTTAGACTGCTTAATTTAACTTAAAGCATAATTCTCTTTGGTTGATGTGATCTACGTTTCTGATTAAACTTCTGGTCCCACAAAATAGTACTCTGTGGTCAGACCATGCTTTACTGAGGATCAGTTGGCTTGCTTAAATACATTATCCATGCTGAAGTGCCAGAGTCTAGTTTGAAGGTCAGAATAACAAATAATATATGAAGTTAACTTTACACTATGCTTCAGTGCTATTGAATCCATAGCAAGTGTTTTGTCTTTATTATTGCTGAACACTGCATCTTCAAGAACAGAAAATAGGTGTGTGTGTAGACCTGAAATGCTTATTGTGTTCCAAATCTAGTCCCTGCAACTCTAGATGTAGTACCTATAGTACTCTCAAGTCTTGTTTCTGCAGGAACTCGGATTTCAACACCAGCATTGTGTATCTAACAAGAAAACTTAAGAAGGGAAGGAAGTTAACTATTAATAATGTCAGCTCCACCCTATGAGCCTCTGCTTAGAAACTTGTGATCAAAATCATCTGAGCATTAGCAGAGTGATGGGGAGAGGTGACAAAGAACATAATCTGAGACTGGGGTTAATGATCCATCAGCCTCGTTTGCCTGGTCTTATCAGAGCAGAATCAGAAATCAAATCAAAACAGAAAGCCAGCCGAACCAGGTTTAAGAAATGTGCAATTTTTCTCTCTAAACCCCACAAAGAGCAGACAGCATTTCTGCAACTTGATCAAGGAAAATATCAGCCTTTTGTTCAGTAAAAAGCAGTTGTTAAAGAAATCACCCAACTTCCTTTTTAAAATATGCCAATTTTCTTTATTTCAGAAAGGCTTGCAAGCTTCACCAATTTGCTCAGCTAGAAGTCTCAAGGATTATACAGTATAAGTTCCCTATCGCAATGTGAGAATTGCTTACGCTTCACAAAGAGAAGTTGATACCAACTTTAAGCATTCTGCCTGCCTAGAAAACTTTCCTAAGGAGGACCCGCCTCTCTGGAAACCAATTTTATTAACTACATAGACACTGATAATTGGTCCTCATTTGAGTTTGCTACATCAGCTTGGTTATAAACCGACAATGAATTAGAGTGATTCCATCCCCTAAATTCCATGATTACCACAATAATATTAAATCTGTGCTAGATACCCTCCAAAATGAATATAACGGTTAGGGAAACATAGATATAATTATAGATATTCAATATATTTAATATACAAACTGTGATTGCTAGTGATAAAGAATGACATTTGACAGTGAGACCTGGGCTCCACAAGCATACATGTACATATTACACACTCACACAAATACACACAAATTATGCACTATACCACCCATGAAAAATTTTTAAAAGGTGAACCCATATTTTTTTAGCATTTGGCCTACCACTAAATGTTAGCAAATTTGATCCTAAAATTCACCTTTATTTGGAGACAAGAATTGGAGGTATCTTCCCTCCTTCCCTTATTTTGCTGAAAGAGTAGAAATACACGAAATTTGTTGTTTTCTCAGAAACTGCCAGTGAGCAATATGCAAATGTATCACACACATAATTCTGTTAGCTGCATTAACTTCCTTGTTCCCAAGAGGTTGTATTTCATATTCTGGCGGTTTCTTTCTATTCTCTAGAAAGGAAGGAACAAAATGAGAGTGTGGATATGGCTTGTAGGCACTTTGCCTCCTCCCTAGTGGGGGCGCTTCCTCTTTGAACACAGAGAAAACTATTAAGAGTGTTCAGAGCTTCATCTGAATCCCCAAAATGTGGCCAGGAGGCTAACAGCAAAGGTGAATGCAGCCTAAAATAGGCTTATAGCCAACATGAAAATTGCATTTTCTTGGTCATAACAGGAAAACTGATTCAGTACCACAGACACCTGGTCATTTGTGTCTTAATTGAATCATTTGGATCTTTACTTTTCCCTCTGCTACAAATATTAGAAGTTTAATGGGATTTGAACATCTCCAGCAAGGTGGCACATACCCCCAGCTCTCTCAGAAGAGGTAATTGACCAAGATTATATTAAGCCATCATTATGGGAAAGGCTTTCATGCCAGAAAAGATGTGACCAATGCTTCTAAATCAGAATGCTCCCTTTTAGTCTTATGCTAAGGTGATTTGCCAGGGAATTGACACGTTGGGTACATGTCCAGAACACATGGTTAAACACTATTCAGTCTTATTAAAGGCCTATTTAAGTCACATTTATCTTTGTTTGACTTCATTATCTCTGCTTTGACCTACATGTCCCTCTCCTTTCCTATCTTAATGTGACTTCTCTCTGGAAGAATGCCTTGAGTCACAATAACCCTCTTCATTTCACCTGACCCCCATGAGGAAATGAACAATCATTTCATTCTGTTTTCAAAAAAAAAAAGGGAACGAAATAGAGCATCTTCCAATTTCCCAATTTGTGCTCCTAAATATTAATATTACAATTAAATAAAGGGACAGAATGTAGATCAGCTGCCTGAAAAATGTGACATCATGGGGATGGAGAGATGTCTCAGAGATAAAAAGGATCAGTATCGAGCCCATCACAACTGCCTGTAACACCCTCTGGCTTTTATGAGCATCTGAATTCATATACACACACACACACGCACACACACATGCATACACACACATGCACACACGCAAACAGTAAATAAATAAATTTAAGAGAAATAATGATGTTTTAAGACTTCTTTGACGTATTATCTGAAATTGTAAAATCTTCTGGTATTACCAATTAGAATTCTGTGGTTCAGAAACAAAAATGGAATCTAGATATATATCTGGTATATTAAAATTCTTCAATTCTAGATTGCAATCAAATTTTAATGAGAAACAAAATCAATCCGACTTCCTGTTGACCTCTACAAGAAAAAATCCTCATGACATCTTACATTCCAATGATCTGAACTAAACCACTTTCAGCTTCTGGGATGAAGTAAGAAATCATCTTTAGGAGCCTTCCCTGAGGTCCAGAGACAGTCTGTCTCTATGTCTCCAGCTCATTATGAAACACCAAAGAGAAAGGATGCAATGCTGTTGCTTATGGCCAAAGCGCTTCTTTTGATAGATGTGGATTGTGTCTCCTCTAATTGTGGGAAGTTCCCTGCATCCCAGTTATGAGGGAGGATCTGCGACCTCAATATAATTGTACTAATGAATCAATTCCAAGTATCAAGGATGTGGTTTATCCGTGACAGAAAAAAGAATCTCAAAGATTTGTTAGGAACTAATGAGCAAATTGGGAGAACACTTGTAAGCTCTTGGCTTGCCATAAATAGCAACAGGGAGGGAACAGAGTACAACAGAGCTCTATGGGTGAGGGTATTTTTTACTCCCATGCCTGCTCATTTGAGCCTATTTATCAGGGATAATATGATTTACAAGGCTTTGGTGGCTTTCACAACGAATGAGATGCCTGCGTCACTCTATCTGACAGATTGAAGAAGATGGATATTTTGAGAATAAACACATTGGTCCATGGTGTGTTGGCTTTTAAAGAAAGTTGGATGATAATGAGCAAGACCTTGCCACTAGGTCGAAGAGATAGTCTGGAAAAGAAATTCACTGATTCAGGATCCAATCTTGCTACTTTGGGCATCTCTTGGATCAAAGACGATATAATCACTCAAATACAGTTCTTTCTCTTAGCACCCGGCTTACAATTCACTTTTCAAGGTTGTATCTTGTTGGACATACACCAGTTATGACTCCACTATGACTTCAATTTCCTTGGAGAGTACAGGAAAAGTTTGTGTGCCATGGAGAAATCTTTCGACTAGTTTCGTTTTGATTCTTCTTTTCATATCTTTCTCACATGGCATAACCTTTACAGTGCTCTGCTTGATTGTCACCTATGTCCTCCTCTTACACAGACCTTTCACCCTCTGCCTCATGCTCAGATTCTGCCCTTCCATAATGGGTTAACTAGAAGCCATGCAGTCACTTCTAATTTCTTCTGTCAGGTAATAAGACCCACTTCGAATTCTGATTTTGATGATCATTTAAAAGAAGACTTTGAGTAAATGTAGCAATGAAGACTGGCTTTGGAATCAATCACACCTGTATTATTAGAGCCAGTTGAGTACCATCTTGAAGTCTCCAGATCCTCACTGCAAATTGAAGACATTAAAAAACGACCATAGTTGTTTCATGGGTTGAGTAAAATGTCTTTCTGCGAAACAGCTATGGAATAGTCTGCAACTTAGGGGTTTCTCAACACTTCCCCTTCGTTGTATTGGCTCAATAGATTATGGCACCTTCAGGAAAGCATAAAGTCTTAACAAACCTTCATAGGTATAAGTCCTGTACAAGACTTTTAGTTGTGTTGAGGAGTAGAACATTGTATTCTTCTTCTGGTTACAGAACCATGAGTCAAAATGACACTTTATAGGAGGATATTTACACAAAAGCAACAAGGTGATCTGTCCCGCAGAAGAACTACAGATAGAATAGATACTGTGTGCTACTCTTCTCTCCTATCCCAGCCAAGAAAACCTACAAAAACCAAGGCTAAACTTCCCCTTGGCATTACACAGAAATAAACATAGAATGGGCTATGCAGCATAAGTGAAATTTTAGATTCAACAGATCCATAAGTATTTGACTTTTGAACCATTTCTGAAGCATATTGAGTCACAGTTTTCTCATCTGTTGAATGGAACAAGGAGGAGCATTTTGTGATGAGTTAATCTGATGAAGAAACCAAAGTGATGTGCTTCAAGAACCAAACAATGAAGAAACACCAGCCATAGTTAGCCGAGATAATTGCTGAATGACTGCCAACACTTTTCCCCAAGAGACATTTTCCTGGCTGGAACTTCATTAATTCTATTACCGAGCTCACTTGCAGATGGAACATTTCCTCTATTTGACCTTGCTTTGTAATGCTGATGCAGGCAGTGGAATAGCATTAGCTTTCTGGAACTTTCTCTCACTGCCCTTAACAATATCATCTCATTATTCCATAAGGATCAGAGTCTCTCTCTCTCTCTCTCTCTCTCTCTCTCTCTCTCTGTGTGTGTGTGTGCACACATTCATGTAGGTACATGTGTGTAGAGACCAGACAACATCCTCAGATGTCATCCCTGGAAAATTATCTACCTCTTTTGACACAGAATCTCTCATTGGTCTGCATCTCATCAACTATGCAAGACTAGTTAGCTAGCCATCTCCATGATCTTCCTATCTGCACAGCCCCAGCTATAGGATCCCAGTGCATGACACCAGAGATGGTTTCTTTCTGTGGATTTTGGAGTTATAACTCAGGTCCTTATGTTTACAAGGCAAGTACTTTAGAAATTGAGCCCCCTCACTCAAGACCTGAATTTTACTCTTAAGTAATGACCCTATTTCCAGTATCAAATCTTTGAGAAAAAAACACATTTCATGTCTGTCTATTTTTCCATACACACACACACACACACACACACACACACACACACAAACCACAGTCCCCTTTCAACTAATATATTATTTGGAAATAAAAATCCTCACAATAATAATCTCTGGGCATGGGCTTGTATACCTAACTATCAAGGTGATTTTGAATATTTTGGTTTATATTCAGGATGTAAGGCAGGGTCTTTTAATTGGTTCCTACTGAGAGCAGGTCACTGAAATCCGTCTAAAGTAACACTGGCACAATAATACCTATATATAAGCAAATTAATGGTCTTAGAACCATCTCTTGACATTGAAAGAGAATCTCTCAGAGGCTGACTATATTCACTCAAAAACAAATTTAACTAGAGTTTAGTTGCTATGGGATGAAGGAACACAGAATAAATCCACCAGACTCAAGCAAGAATGCCAGTTAAGAGAAATGCAATGACTTGGGCTCAATTTCTCACTGACATAAAAAGAAAGGATGATAAAAATACTACAAATAATTCAGTTGTCATCAAAGATTCCACGAGCCTGTAAAACACAAATGCCTCTTCTCATTAGGTGGAAGGTATGTGGGAGAATTTAACTATTAACTAGAAAAATGATTTACGAGATCATGGTTTCATTTTTAGACATTACCCATTTTTTCCAACTTTCTATTTAGTTTGAAAATGAGAGTTTGTTCTTGTCTCTGAACATAGCCCTACAAAGGGACAATCTCTAAGTACCCTTCCAAATGCTCATTTTAATGCTACTTTCTTATAGCACTGATAACCTCTTTGATGGTTTAGCCCAAACCTCTTTTATTGATTGATCTTAGTTTCCTCATCACTCACCAATGCTATTAATGAAGTCTATGTGAGAAATCATTGACCATTTTCTTAATTTCACAAAAGCTTTGTCTTGGTCAATTGGGACCTACAGTGTACTGTAGGACAATGGTCTGTACCCTGTCACTTGTATTTTAAATAAATACTGATTGGCCAGTAGCCAGGCAGGAAGTATAGGCAGGTCAATAAAAATTCTGGGAAGAGGAAAGATTCAGTCTGCAGTCATCACCCAGACAGAGAGGAAGCCAGACACACAGCAAGCAATATGTGACTGCCTCGTTGAACAAGGTATCAAGCCACGTGGCTAACACAGACAAGTATTTTGGGCTAACATAAGTTATGAGCTAATAAGAGGCCTGAACTAATAGGCCAATCAGTTTATACTTAATGCAGACCTCTGTGTATTTCTTTGGGACTGAACAGCTAAGGGATGGGGTCAGACAGAAACCTCAGTCTACATGAGTGTGCCAATAAAAGACTATTTACCAGAGGCAGGAGGGGAACTATGTGATTTTGCATTAGAGAAGAGTCTCTATGCCAAAAACCAATGCAGAAGTAATTTGTCATCAGAAATGCTGAAGATGCCTATGTATTCTAGAAAAAAAGACAGGACTCTCAGGGAAAGAAGGTCAAATTTCACAAAACTAAAGGACTGTCCAACTTGAAGTGCTAATTTGTAATTTTAATGTTTAAAATTACATTAGGGGAATTCAAATAAAATGCAAAACTAGTGAACAAATCTCCAAATCCAACCAGGGGGCCTGTACTGGTAGAGAACATTTTTTCAAAAGAGTTAAGCTATCATTTTAGGGATTATTTTATTTACAAAGCAAGCCCTTAGCCTAGCTAGTTTGAGAGAATGGGTAGTATCCATCACATCCCTACTTCTTGAAGTCAAGCTTGATATTTATATCTTTAAAATAAAAACCATGGGGCTGGAGAGACAGCTCAGTAGTGAAGAACAGGTTCTGGGCTTCCAGAGGACCCAAGTTCCATTCTCAGCACTCACTTCGGGTAGCTCCCAACCATCTGTGAATTTAACTCCAAGATCCAACACTTTCTTCTTGTCTCCACGAATATGACACTGGCAGGTAGATATCCATCACACTCACATACATACTCATAATTAAATTAAAAAAAAACATAATTATTTTCAATGTGTTAGACAAAGCTACAACTTTTTTGTGACCCAAACCATGTATTAATATTGAACTCAAAAGCTTGCCACATTTTGTCAAAAGAAAAAAGGTTGTGACTGTAACCTAATTTCCTGTGCAGATCTGAGTCACAGGAACAATTCAATACTATATCGATGTCAGCAGATGAGTGACAGGGGCTTCCCTGCTGTCCCTGCGACATGGCAGGAACAGATCCTACTATATCAGTTTTCACTCACACTTGCTACTCTTCATATACATACATATGGACATATATATGTTCCTACTAACTCAGCCAAAGAGCTCCACCATGGCAAGTTTTGTTGTCATGAAAGGACTGGAGTTTTCTTCAAGTCTTGAACATATAAAAATTATCATATTTTAAATTATACAACCAGTGGCAATAAATATACTCATAATGTTTTCTGAACTCTTCATCTTCCAAAGTCATTAGATGACAGCTGTGCATTCTTCATCCTCCCCAAATTGCAAGAAGCTGGTATTATACTTTTTTTCTTTGTAAGATTGCCTATTCTGGATTCTTCAATGAAGTCAAAAGGGCCAGAATCAAAACCCATTCTTCAGTATTTCCTAGTTCCAAATCCCTCCCACTGATTCCTAGGCCCTTTGGACATTGCCAATCCATAGATATGATCTGTCTTGCATGTATACCCTTTCTGAATGGAAATGAAGAAGGAGTGTATGGGGAGAGAGGTGGATGGGAAAGAGGAGAAGATGGGAGGAGAGGAGGGAGGGAAACTGGTTGGTATGTAAAATGAATGAAAAAAAGTTATTTAAATAAAATTTAAAAGAGACCCCAGGCGTGAGTGTTGTCCTAGCCAATTTTATCAGCATCTCCTATCTCAGTCTCTTACTGAGCTTTTGGGTCAGCTTCTGTTTTATTCTCTGACAACTCCCACTCTCCTAGCTCTCTTTCCCATAACTGACATATTACTGAACATCTCCTATGTACAAGCTGCTGCTTACCTGATACGACCTTTTTCAGAAACTATGGCATTGGAGGAAAGACCTCTTAGTGTTTCCATTGAGATCCTTTTCTACAGCCTAATTTATGCAAGATATGTTCTCAAATAAAACGTAAAATTGAATCTCTTCAACTAAGTTGCATTAGAATTCATGACAATTCTTTTTTTGCCCAGCATAAAGGCTTCCAATTCTTGTCATTCTCTTCCTCTTTCCCTATCCACCTTTCCTTCTCTTTCTTATGAAGGTATCCTCAGTTTATCTCCTCAACAGCCACATTTCCAAAACCATCAGTAATGCCTCTGCTAATTCCTATTCTACATACTATAGAACTTTATATTTTTTCTTTAAATAAATCTGGCACCCTTAATCATCCAGGGAGAACCTCGTTAGTTCTTGAAAGTACTATGCCACACTTTTGACCCCCCCATTCTTGTGGTATGTGCTCATTTAAATAATGCAGCACTTATTTTTTTTTAAAATTAATTAATATGATCTTCTTAGTTATAGACTCAAGATCCCTGAAGACTAGCTATGGGCTAGAAGAGATGGCTCAGCAGTTAAGAGCATGAATTGCTTTTACAGATGAATAAATGTAGGTTCCCAACACCCACTGCAAGAAGCTCATAACCATCTGCAATTCTATCACCAGGGGATTCAGTGCCCTCTCCTGGCCTCTATTGACCATTGCAATCATATGCATATAACCACACAGAGACATACATACATACACATTATTTAAAAACAAAAATAAATGTTTAACAATGAAGAAAATTATGGATTTTATGTTATTAATGTTCAGTATCTGTCCTAGTGTCTAACAATCTTTTGCTGATAGAACACCACAAATACTTATTGTTTGATTAGTAATTCAGTAATAGTAGAGTTGACCCTTATCTCTGTACTATAAATGACAAACATGGCTGTCTATGCAAATTAATACTGTAAACAAAAAGAGCTTGGTCCACTTTAATGTGAAAAGCAAAATGGTATTTTAAGCTGCACTTGTGTGCCTGCCTCCATTGAAAGACTCAATGGCTGACTGTGAACACTGTGTGTTTGTTAGAACATTAATAATCTCCAGGATTAGCATTCTCAACATCCCTGTTGATGATCTATGTTTCTAATCACATTTTGATATTCCTTTATGTAAATATTTTAATAATCAAGTCATAATAAAAGAGTCCTTGAAAATATCATCTCATCATAAACTTAAGCTTTACTATTTGCCTTGAATCAATACCCATAGTTGGGGGAGTTTGGGGTTTTACTTCTCTTGTACTAAATGCATCATGACATTTCAACTGCAGGAAGGATGCTGTAGATGGATCCTTGCAATTCAGCATCCTTGTTCTCAAAGTCCTTGCATTTTTGTGTTTTTTGTTTTGTCTTTCTCTTCTTCCCTTCATCCTCTCTTTCCTTTTTCTTTTTCTTTTCTCTGACCTGGATAGGTCGTGGCACTTGAGAAAACTCTGTAGCATTTTTAAGCATTAGAAATCCAAAAACCTGCACATTAATTCAGGATCCTTCCACATCCTTGAAAAATAATGTGATTTTAATGGATCCTCAGCTTTACATTTCAGTTCAACAATCTTCTGTCTCCCTAGCAAACACAAGCGTCTGACAGAGCAATACTTGAGCATCAGGGGGTTGCTGAAAGAAGGACATGAATTCTGCATTGTAGGTCCCAACAGCCTTGACTGAAATTGCAAACACTGGTGTGAACCACTGGAAATCTCCTTCCTACACTACAGTTACTATTGTCATTGTCACTGTTGATAATAGTACACAAAGGCTGAAGGGTTTTACTGGCAAAGGCCCTGCTAGATGCTCACTGTCACCAGCAGAAAAGCAGAAAAAAAAAGATACTCATATGTGAACAACAAATTCAGATGCAGAACACACAGTATTAGATTCCCAATGGTTCCAGCTACTCACTAGTTTCCAGTTTACACAGTGTTATCAAGGAAACAATTACATGCTAGCAATAATTGCAACAGAAAAAAGACAAAGTAACAAAAAATGAAATATATATCTGAGGAGTGATGTGCTCGGCGGGTATGAGGCACAACATTCCTACATTACTGCATTTATGTCTTCTTTTCAAGTATTGTTAAAATTACACAGCCTTTCATGGATGATCCCAGCTGATTTTTAGAATCAGAAAGCAGAAGATAGATTAGAGAAACTACTAAAAGCATAGAGGAAAGAAAATACAGACATTATATACGGTTGTTATAGCAACCAAATGCATGTCCAGATCTCCCTCCTATTCTTTCCCAACTCTCACTACACTCCTGATTTCAAATTAATAACCTCTGGTAATCCTTTTAAGTTATTCATCAAGATGAAAGAAAATGGTGACTCTTCCTTAGTAGTGAAAACTGTAGTCACCATGGAAGTATTCTTTTTTTCAAATGAGCTGAAAATAAAAATAAAAGGTAACTCGAAATGAAAATGATATCAAGCAATCATTTATGCAAAAGTGATGAGAGTATTTTCACGAGACATTCTTCACAGTAGTGGTTTCCAAGCTCATGTCAGAGAGACAAAGACAGACAGACACACAACACACACACTCACACAGAAGTGGAGACCATAACCTTTTATACTCATGTGTTCTATTGAAATCTTAAAGATCCAGTGGGAATAAAAGAATGGTGCAGAAATAATAAATCCTTGTGTTTTTGTTTTTTGTTTTTGAACCAAACTATGTTTCTACACAGCCTGTGCCAAAAAAAGAATACATTCATATTACATTACATGTTATCTAAGCTTGGAAGCAGTTCAGTTCACTACACAAACTTGGGGCAGTAATTCCCAACAATGTATTAATCACAATGCACTTTTCAAGGGATGGGAGAGCAGGGTAAAGAACAGAGGTTAGTGAAGGATACCTAGCACTAAAGAAAATGTCATATGGAAAGTTTCTACTGTATAAGCTTCTTAAACATATCAATATCTGTCTTAGGGAGGATTTCTACTGATGCAATAAAACACCATGATCAAAAGCAACTAGGAGGGGGGAGGTTCATCATTGGGTTTGTGCTTCCATATAGTCATCATTGAAGGAAGTTAGGACAGGAACTCAAAGTTAGCAGGAACCTCATTAGAGAAGCTTCTTTTGCAGTAGATGTCAATGAACACAGAAACCTTCAACTGGTGTAACATGAGGGCCGGACTTGTTGTGGCTTCTGTCCTACCCTATTCCCACAGCCGGCAAGTCCAAAAGAAAATCACACAGAGATGTCCATAAGATTATAAACTGATTGGCCCCTTAGCTCAAGCTTCTTATTAGCTCTTGTAGCTTATATTAGCCCATTATTCTTATCCATGTTAGCCACATGGCTCAGTACCTTTTACAGCAGGGCAGGTCACATCCTGCTTCTTTTGGTCTGGGCAGGACTGTGGAGGAGAGCTTCCTTCTTTCCAGAATACTCCTGTTCTCATTGTCCTGCCTCTACTTCCTGTCCAGTTGTCTTGCCTATAACCCCCTGCCTGGCTACTGGCCAATAAGCATTTATTTAAAGCATGATTGACAGAATACAGACAATTCTCCCACACCAAACTGGTCAGGGTTTAGCAAATAAGAAACTATAGAGCTTTGAAGCAATTCCCCAGTCCTAGCAGGTTCCAGGACTGGAATTATTTTGCCCCATAGG
>LOEQ01000692.1:39366-60014 GCA_001685075.1 Bramus lutescens | reverse complement strand
GATAGATAGATAGATAGATAGATAGATAGATAGATAGATAGATAGAGATAGAATGAACCCTAGTGGTTAATTTGGGTTGCACACTGGCCAAAAGGCTTCACATGCAAGCCCCTTGTCATATTCAAGTTAACTGTACTAGACAGATACAGCATTCATTTTCATTTCATGCAATAAGAATCTATGTTGCAGAAATTATGAGACCTTTCTTATATTTTTCAGCTAAGAACTCAAACCCATTCTTTAACCACTTTATGACAACATTAGGGTTTTAAGCCCTTTGTTAAAAACCAAGGTAGCTGTGCTGTAAGCCCTTCAGTTTTATATCTATTGTTCTTGGGTTTCTCATCTAAAAAGTGAGGGCTCTGGAGGGAATGGCCTCAGAGCTCTTCCTGCTTCCTAAGAGACATGGTAGTCAACCATGCACAGTGATCAAAAGCAGACAGATAAAGTGCTAAAGACTCGGGCAAAATCCCATGTTCACTCAAATGGTGTTCCTAAGAATTTACACTGAGACCCCCAGATGAAGCTAAAATTTCATCTCTTTTCCAGAGATGAAAAAAGCGAAATGCTTCAACATGAACACACTATTCAAATTGGAAATTTATTGTATTTACTCTTTCCTCCACCTTAACATAAACACTAGCACTTCATTTTAGAACCAGCAAATACTGTATCTTCTCTAAACTGAAGGCATAAGGTGCAACCAGCAGGGATTATAGGACTATTTTCAAAGGGGGTGGGATTTACATAACACAGACTTACTGGGGAGAGTCTCAGCATGGGGGCTAAAAATCATTCCTGACTCTATCGTATAATACAAAGAAGTTATTATTACTGTCACTTGGCTTTGCACTTTCACAAGCCCTGGGTGGTGTGGAACAGTGACAGGCATGGGGCAGAGGAATCCCTTGGGTTCCTAGTTAAGGGCTAATTGGATCTATTTTAAAGACTGGTTATTGCAGAGAGGAGTTTTGCCTTTGATCACGACTCCCCAGATGCTTGGCTTCATGCTGAACACAGAGCCTCCCCACACAGTCCCAGAGGCAGAGTCCTGCACTCACAGAATGATGCTGAGACAGCAGTGCCATTCTCTCTCTGCAGCACCATCCTTCAGCTTTCCTACTTATTCTGCAGAAGTTGTGGCTTTCACCTTCGTGTAAAATAGCCCCTTTATTCCCCCCAAATGCAATACTATGTGAAATAGTCCTTAACCCGAAGTGCTTGGAACTCTGGCATACTTTCGAGCGGGAACACACGATGTGGGAGGAAAAGAGATGGAGCACCTTGCTGTACCCTCCCCCAGCAATTTAATCACCTCAATCTCCTATTGCTTTCCTATTCAATTCTAGGAAAATGGAAGCCAAGTTAGTACTCTCATTTGCTGTCTCCCATGGGCCTTTCTCCATTTTCTTGCAGCTTCCAAGTGAAGCCTTTGGCAGAGGCTTAGAGCAGGAAACATATTAAAATGTGAGCCCTGGAGATGTGGATTCTAGCAGAATTCCTTCTGGTGATTGATTTTTATGAGTGTCACATTGGGGTGGGAGCTTGGATTTTGTGCAACAGAAACCTGAGCTGAAAAATGAAGCTAATAGTACAAGTTCTGTTCTTGCACAAATGTTCACTGGACTCAAAAGATATTTAAGTCTTTCTCATTAACTGACACCTCTCAGATACCCGTGTGAGAAGGGACTTTGTTAGACATGATTATTACAAGAAAACAGATGTTGCCTCTTCCTTAGGTAGCTTAATGTTAGGTCAAGGATTTATTAAGTACCTCAGATATACAACAGATTTCTCACATCCCCTATTTATATAACTTATTTGTGCACTGGTCTATATTAAAATTGTCAGAAAAGTCTGTACTATCCAGCCTTACAAGCTATTCTCGCTGTTAGTAACTCAGTCTAATGCCCGATTTCTTCTGAGGTTCTTCTCCCATAACCTCATATATTCCACTCAGCACCAGATGACAAACAGGATCACCATTAGAGGACTTTAGAATAGGCAGCATCTTCCTGTATTCAACTACAGCATTTTCATTTTGAAATGAAGAAAACTGAAATCACTACACAAGAGTCACTAAAGACCTAGGGATAAAAACCCCCAAGTTCTCTGACCTCTGGCCATGCCTCCTTCTAGGTGACACTGAGGTATTGAGAAATCTATAAGAGGAAAAGTTGACATATTTAACCGACCAAAGCTATCAGAACTAAATATACACATTTTGTGTCAACCTGCATTAGTCCTGCCCTCTCTGGTGTTATCTTGAAAGAGTATATGTGGGAATCAAAGACAGTGTCAGCGTCCATGGTCCGTCATTCAGCTGCTCACACAAACCTTGCAAACATGCTCAATAGATGAATGGACTTGACAAACAGCTTCCTGACTTGTGTCTTTCACGACTCACCCCGTCCATCTAATTCATTGTTGCCAGGCTGATCATGTCAGGCCCCACAACTTCAGAATGAAGCCCGAAATCCTCCATCTCTGCTGTGAGGCCCTTTATGCCAGAAGTCCATTTCTCACAACCCTGTTCTCCTTCCTCGTGTCCACTCCATTCATCCTGCCTTTTATGAACTGTCATACCTGCTATGCTCCAGCCCCTCACGCATGATGGTCCTTCCACTTCAACGCTTCATCTGAAAAATTCTTACTATGACCGATTTGTCAGCAACTTCATGCACAACTTCTTGCAAAGTTTTCCTGATACTTAACTTCACTCCCCTGGCTAGCTATTCCTTCTCTGTAAGAATTTATGTACTGCACTTACCAAGTCATAGTTCCCTGATTTGTCCCTATCCCTTTAATCTGTGAGCCAGTTGAGGAGAGGAATATTTCTGTATCCCTGGTCCTAACAAGAGTTAAAAGCATGATGGCAGGACTATTACTAGCAAGAGGTGCAGGTTTAGTAAATAACACTTCAGACACCATTAGGGCTCTGCTGCCCATGAGAGGTGATGCTGCCACAGAGACAGGCACAGTGTCCCTCCATCTCAGAAACGCTCATTTAAAATCACATGGCTTTCCACCCAGAGCATGATCCTGCGTGGAAAAGCCCCGCAAACAAGCAAGAACACTTGGCCTAGTCTGCGCTCTACAGTGAGCTGCTGAACCCGGTTGGAGAGCCTGGTTCAGCACCTTCACACAGGGAACAGCTCCACCTGGTGACGTCCCTGACATTCCTCTGTGACGTCTGTCCTCCACAGGAGTGACTATCAGTACTTAGAAACAGCCGGATGACTGTGGGGACAGGGAAGTATTTCCCACTCAGTGGCCTGCTTTTCATGCAGGGCTATAAGGGTATGTGAGTGACAAATTTCACTCCATCTCTTCAAAAAGAAAGAGAAAAGAATGGCTCTGTGGATAGGCCACGAATTTGTGCAGAGCCCCCTTTGAAGAATTAAGTCATCAGTATGTGGGATGCAATTTAATTTATCTCTGCCTTTGGTAAAGTTTCAATCGTGTCTATCTCCCCCATGCAGGAAGGGGTGTGGAAGCACTCAGATTTATATCTACCAGTGCGGTAAACACTAAATCAATGTAAATGGCATTTGATGACACAACACTAGCAGAACAAATGATGTGTTAATCAAGGATCAGCAGACATATCAGGCATTTCTTACTGGTACCACATAGGTAAACTACCAGGAATACAGGGGAAAGAACTGCTACTGAAGGGATCACAGAAAGAAGAAAATATGGTCTGTGGAGAAGAAGCCAGAATCTAGAAACTTCAGGGGAAAAATATCTCACGTCATCCCAGAATGGCAGATCACAGAAACAGTCTTATATAAGGGATTACAAAGCCATTTTTAAACAGTTTTATGTCTTGACATTGGGCCAACTATTGCGTTTTAAGAAACTGCATCCTACACTAAATCACTGTGCAAGAAAATGTTTAAATAAAGAAAAAGAATAGTCTTAATTATATACCCATGAGTTTTCAAATGATCTACTATAAATACATTTTAAGGAGACCTAAAAATAAGAAAAAGTCCATTAAAAATACAAACAAATTGGCTACAGGGCAGTTTAAATAATAAATCAAGGTCAAGCTTTTCAAATTTATTCTGATTAAATTAAGGAAACTTAGCTCTCAGGGTGAAATGCAGCAGATTACACAAATGCAATCTAAGCTAAATGGTCTCTAGTTTACAAAACACAAAACACCTCTCCTTATAAGTTGACAATTTCCAAGGCCAAGGTGAAGGTGGCACAGGAAATGAAGACCCTGATTTTTCTCCAGATAATTAAAAAATTAATTTCTATTTTTAATTTGTTAATAAACTACTGCTGGATCCTAAATAATTTTCTAATGTTTTCATGCACATATATAATGTTTCCTTCATCATTCAATGGGCAAGCATTCTCATTTTCACATGAGAGTAGAAAGTACCTCTTATACAAACACAAACAAGAAACACTAAAGGCAACTCTTCAATTATAGGTGTTCATATAGTTGATGATACCAACATGCAGGCAAAGCAGAGATACATATAGTATAAAGCATATTATAATATAATATTGGATACATATAATGTATCATATAATATATGCAATACATACATATAATATATATATGATGTTCTTTATACATCATCATACCCATAAACACTAATTCACTAATCTCTATTATAAACAGAAAACAAAGCATTTGTTTCTTTAAATGTATGTTTCTATGAATACATTTTTAAAAATAATTTGTTTATTTGTATTTTGTGGAAATTGATGTTTTGCCTGCCGGTATGTCTGTGTGAGGGTGTCGGCTTCCTTGGACCAAGAGTTACAGACAGTTGTGATCTGCCATGTGGGTGCTGGGAATTGAACCTGGGTTCTCTAGAAGAGCAGCTGGTGCTCTTAGTCACTGAGCCATCTCTCCAGCTCCAATAATGAATGAATTTTATACTATTATAATCATGGTACCTGACACTCTACCTGCTGTCTAAAAGTGTCTATCATACTGTAAACAAAACAAAATTGAACAGAGATGTTTCCTTTAAATTTTGTCAATTTTCTTCTAAAGAACAAATAATCTTTTGGGTTCTGAAGAGTCTTTCATTATGAAAGAAGATGTCCGTCACAGCCTCCCAAATCCCATAGACAATCAGGAAGGGCCATAGTCAAAGAGAGTCAGGCTACGGCTGATTACTGGCTTTATTCTTAATACATTCTCAGTTCCTGCCTATATCTTAAGCAGTCAATTAATAATTGTCATATGCAGGAAACTCTTGTGGCCATTTGAAGATAATGTCATAAAGTTGAAACATAGCAAAATACAGTGATTTAAAAATAAGCGTGTAACCCCCCAGCTGTCTAAAGTGTTAAAGCCCATCTTCCTGCCTAAATTCTAACACTTGCTTTCCATGTGGCCTTGGGTGAGTACTTCTTAATTTTTCTGTAGGTCAACTACTTTTTTGTTTTTATAGAGAATAATGACCTTGGCTATGTCCTGTTGTATTAACAACGGCAGTGGCAATCTAAGGAGCAATGCAGCTATTTCCTATTGCAGATGGTATGTAAATCTCTTTAATAATGTCTGGCAGAAAGGAAGCCATCAGTAAACATTTGTTGTTACACATTAGCTCTGAGTTCTCAAAAAAGTAGTCTTTCCCCACCTTTACTTGAAATTCTATCATGTCAAAATCATTAAAAAAAAAAAAAAACAACTCAGAGAAATCTCGATTTTTCCCCTTGGGTACGTATGGCAGGAAGAAAATGCAGGTTCAACCCATAATTGCTTTCTCATTCTCACTCCATAATCACAAGTCCAAGGCACTCTCTCATACAAGGCAATATGTCCTCCTCATTTCTGAAACATTCTAGCCTGCTTGAGACTTTGTAGCATGGGGGCTGGTTCTTAGCTTAGCTATTTACGTGAAGAACATGCTGTTATTGTCTCCCTTGGGCCCAACACAATGCTAGCCCCTACCTGCCATCAGCTTGTCCTGGCAGATGGAATGCATCCCACCCTGTCCTGCTGCAGGAAAGCTGTGCTCTCCAATGCAATTTTATTTGGTTCAAGTCTAGGCTTTTCTCCCTTCCTTTCTTTCTTCTTTTCTATGTTACTTTTCTTTTTTATTTTATCTTGGGTTACTTAACCCCATTTCAAGGAGACACACCAGTGTCCTACACTTCTTGAATCAAGACAGTAGAAATATCTAAATGGTTTATGTTTATGGCATATAAATGCTAATAATTTGTATTCCATACAAAAAGGTAAATGAAATAATCCTGTGCCATATATAAATATGTGCTTATTATAAATATCCTATATGCCACATACAATTATATAAAAATGAAGGAAATGGAGCCTTTCACAAAACAGAGCTGTACTTGCTTGGATGGAGGCAGCCTGACCCAGCACATAATGTTCGACCTTTCTTCCTAATAGTCATGTATTCCTTCTTCCTGGAGTACTGGAGAAATTGTCAGCAAGGAGATGATTTCCAAATGCAAAGGATTTCACTCGCAGACAAAGGTTCCAGAAAGGAAGGAGCTGAGCAGACAGAGTGGACAGAAGACGGATGGTACACTTAGGAATAAGAATGTGCAGTGGATGGGACCACACAGACCTTTCAGAAAAGAAAAGCAAGATCAAAGGACCACTCTCAAAACTTGCATACAGCTGACAGCAAACTCTCAATTGTACTTGACCATTTATGTCCTACCCAAGCCCTCAAATGAGTAGCTAGCAAACTTTTCTCTACAGAGGGTCAGAGAATACATATTTGGGGTTGATGGACTTACAGTCACTCTCACAATCAATCAGCTTTGTGGCTGTCAGCCAACAGTGTGACTGAATTGTCCACAATCCAACTGTATCAAGAAGCAGTCTTACGTCACAAAGCATCCTTCTTTTAATTTCTCCAGTCACTTTAAAATATAGAAACTATTAATAACTTGTAAATTATATAAAACGAGATGATGAGATGGCAAGTCCGCTCTACTAATCCTAAAATTCCTTCAGCAACAGACAGATACCATTTCCTTCACATTCGTTAAAACATTCTTCAGCATGCAACTCTGTGTGCTCGTGTGTATGTGTGGGTGTGCTTGCATACCTGTGTACATGTGCATGTGTATGTCAGGGTACAATGTGGGAGACTCGAATCTCTCCGTCCAGCATGTTGTCCTTGGGAACAGAACTTAGGTCATCAGGCTTGGCAGCATGACTCTACCCACTGGGCCATCCCATCAGTCTCCCTACATATTCTTTACAGACCCAAACGAGGATGAAGAAGAGACACTAGGGTGCTGGTAAACCTAGTGAGTCTAAAAGTCAAATATAATTTTCCATTTCTTCCTCTAAGACTTTTAATATAACTTAAATGCATATTTTTAAAAAAGAGTCTCATATATGAAATGAAGTCAAAGCATAAGTAGAAGAAAGGGCACTCACTGCTAATTTAGGGCATATCTGACATCACTGAGAAAATTTCACCAAAGTCATTTTTGTTTTAGAACGACGAAAAACTAGCATTCAGTCTTTTAACACAGAAGCACAAAGTATCAGGTAAAATTTCCCAAGTCAACCAGGATACAGATCTAGAATTCACAACATGTTCTCAGACAGCACCTAGCATGGAAGTTATATGCAAATTCACTTAGGCATCAACTTCTCCCAGCCTGTGAGCTCACTCACACCCCAGAGGTATCCCCTCCTGTTCCCAGCTGTGCTTTCCTCACTAATTCCCACCTGCAGGTTTATTTTTATTCTCTGTTTTCTAGAAAGAAAACAACAAGGAAAAAGGTAAATTTGCTTTCTGGGACTTTTCTATGAATTTGATTTCTATATGCTGCCTCCTATTTGCAACGAATAACCAATTAGGAGTGGGTAACACTGGTGCATAATTTTCTAGCGTACTCTCACTGTCCTTAAAACCACACTCTAGTTGCAAGTGTTGATGATAAGAAAGTATGGACCCACTAGCCCTAACGTATCTCACTTCTCACGTTGATAGGGTAGGCATTAAGATGAACAGAACCCTCACAGTACACTCCAAAACTAGAAACACAGAACAGCCATCAAGAGTCACCATCACTGCTCAGCTAATCAAGTCATATTTTGAAGACGTTCGTGTGTCTGCAGATGTGGTGATCAGAACATGCATGTGTGTATCAAAGATTAGGGCAAATTTTATGAGTTTGTTTCTTCTGGAAAATCAAATTCTTTTGTCTGCTCTGTGGTGAATAATCTAATGGAAAACTATAAAGTAGGGAATCTAATTTGTTGTTTTAAAGCCCTATTAACCTTTGTCCCAAGTATTTCAGACATTAAAAAGACAAATATTAAAGAACGAGGCGTCAAACCAATGACAGCTTGTTGACTGCTAACAACCTATGCTGAACCCAAGACCCAGAATACAGGGGGTTAAGGGGGGCTCAAAAGCATTTTCTTCTACCACAATATATTGTGTCTATAGTTTTCCTAACTTTCAATAAAGTCTCATATAAATGCTACTTCCCTATAAAACATAGCCTCCCACCCTCAGGCAAAATCACAGCCCCGCCCCCTTGCTCTAAGAGCACTTTGCATAAAACTCTATTAAGCCATTATGCACTTACCACACTAAATTGTGTTTCATCCTGTTACAGGCCTGCCTGCTTCAACCAGGATGTGTACCCTCTGGGCCAAAGATCAGGTATTTGTATTTATAGCATTCAGCACTGACATAGCAGCCACTTAAAAAGTGCTTCACTGTTTTCAGTATTAAAAATGCATATCCATGTTAAGTATCCAAAGTAATACAGATGAGTTACAACAGAAAAGGTTAAAATGCTGCCTCTGCACCAACCAATCAGGCCCACTTCTGCACACACTCTTGAAGATTCTTAGCTGTGCATAAGTTCTGCACATACCACTTCCACCACAGAGAGCACACAGGTGGCTCTCAAAGCCATAACCCATGTAGGGCTTCCAGACCTAGAATGGCTCCTTGGCATGACTGGGTGCTAAATACTGTCAAACAAGAGGCCAGAGAAGCCCCGTGGAGAATGAAGCATGTAGTGTTCCCAGGCACCAGGAAAGCTGCGCACTTCTGATGGTCAGACTATATTACAAGTCTCTGCCACTCAGTGCCAGTCCCTCTTCTCATCTTGATCGCCTCTTCTCCATGTGTCTACAGCACCCTACTACAGCTCCATCTCTCAAAATGCCTTTCCTAATCTATGGCCTTCTGGGTCTGCTTCTCAGGGTTTGTTCCTTTTCTTTTCCAATCTCCCTGTTCTATCAGTTTATAACTACATCTCCATTCCACCTGTTCTCCAGGCCCTCTTTTCTCTCTCTTGCTTAAAATAGTTTCACCTATTATATAATACAAAACCATTATATTTCTTTACAAAGAGTATTTATGACTAAAAATGTTTGCCTATGACTCTGACAAATATTAGAACTATATGTGAATTTTACCTGCTTCTTAATAAACACACATCACTTGAGCTATTTTTAAGTTACTTGAAAATGAAACAAACAGGAGACAAAATAGGTTGGTACAAATATCACTGCCTGTCTGTCTGTCTGTCTGTCTGTCACACTGTCTGTCATACAGACCTTCATTCTTCATATTTCTGTTTTCATTACCCCTGTCTTTCTTTCTGCTGCTTTTCTCTCTCCTTTTTCTAGAGACCATAGTACTGAGTTCCGACCAACTGTCACTAACATCTACCCATTTTATTGACATGCAAGTCTACCCATCTCACTGTTAAGAACAGGTATCTTAATACTATCGAGTGACATGCATGCTGCTATGAGTCTCACACACATATACACACACATACACATACAGACACAGCTATACACACTGATCATGAATGTATTTATGTGCCAATCTATGTTATAAGATAGAAGCCAAGATCCAGATAGACAATGAAATATCAGCTAAAACATGTGCTAAATTATTGGGAAAACTGAGATCTCCAACATTTCTGGTAAGTGTTGTTGGATAACAAACTATCTCTTTCTCTGTATTCTTTTTCCTTTGTATCAGGATGGTATGGCAGAAAAGGGGACTGGTAATACCAGCTGCTGTATTGTCAGGAGAGAGACAAGTAGTGTTCTTGTTGAAAAAACCCTGGGCACTGAACTGTCTCCTGACAGCAGTGATTAGAGCAGAAACAGGCAACACGATGTGAGTGCTTTGTCCAGCTCATCGCCTGAAGTCAGTTCTAATGAGGCCAAGTTCACAAGCATGCTTACCCTTTTTTTTGTTTTATTTTCCTTTTTGAAGAAACCTTTATAAAGAACTCAAGCAATTCATCTCTGTTGGGAAGCAGAAAAAAAAAAACCCAGACCAAAAAAAAAAATCGCATATAATCCCAGTGTTCATCATAACCACAGCAAACATTTTGAGTCATAATTTTTTTCAGGTTTTTCAATTCAGTAATTGAAAGGGTTTCAAACCTTTACTACATCCAAGTACATTTACAGAACTTGGTATACATGTGGGAACAACAAAGCCCAGAATGCCCTTGACTTCCTGGGCCTCATTAAGCACCATTTTATAATCTGTTCCTTTCTCTTTCTTGTCTTCTATGAGATTTCACAATTCAAACTATGTGCCTATGAAATCAGCTTTTGCACAGCTTCAATAGTCTGTGACAGAGTTGTGTAAGGTCAAAGGTTGTTTGTTCCCTATCAGTGGTTCTCAATGTTCCTAATGTTGAGATCCTCACATTGTGGTGGCTCCAAGCCATACAATTGTTTTGTTGCTATTCATAACCATAATGCTGCTATTGTCATGAATCCTAATGTAAATATCTGATATTCAGGATATGTGATGTATGACTCCTGTAGGGATCACAACCCACAGGTTGAGAACCACTGTTCTTCACAGAAAGTTTTTTTTGTTGTTAAGTAATAGCAAATAAAACAGGAACTATATAAGAAACAAGTATCACATGAAAAGAGGTGGAGACGTTGCGAAGATTGCCTCTCCAGTCGCCCAAAATAAATGTCAGTTTCTCAGACTTCATTATAGAGTAATAGGAGGGGAGTTATAGAGTAATAGGAGGGGTTGGCAAGATGTCTCGGCAGGTGAAGATGCCCACCGCCAAGCCCGACAACCCAATTCAGTTATTGAGTTAAATGGCAGAAAGGGACTCTTTTAAGTTGTCCACTGACCTACACATACTTAAACATGTGTTCAAACGCACTCAAATGTGATTAAAGGATTAATGCAGAGAGAGGCAATATTATAAGCAACATATTATAAACATCTTCTAGTAGGCTACACATAGATACTATTAATACCAGGAACAGGACCAACAAAACAATGATGATAATGATAGTAACCCTCATTGGATGCATGATTCATACTAGGGGCTGCTCTACACAGCTTAATATTCATCATCACTTTTAATCATCACCTATGTATAAAGGAGGAAACAAT
Organism: Bramus lutescens; assembly: GCA_001685075.1. Lineage (NCBI taxonomy): Eukaryota > Metazoa > Chordata > Mammalia > Rodentia > Cricetidae > Bramus > Bramus lutescens. Next base: position 48,627 of record LOEQ01000692.1, on the reverse strand, counting down.
GCAATTACATTAATCTCAAAAAACAAAAACAATTTTTAAAAAGATTAACAAATATTTCATTTGTCCACATTTTTTAGTGATTTTTAATGAGCTCTACATTTTTCTCTGCTCCCCTCCCTATCTCTCCCCTCCCCTTCAACCCRCWCSCAAGGTCCCCATGKTCCCAATTTACTCAGGAGATCTTGTCTTTTTCTACTTCCCATGTAGATTAGATCTATCTATGTCTCTGTTAGGGTCCTCATTGTTGTCTAGGTTCTCTTGGATTGTCTACATTTTAAAAGGGAAATTGAGGCATGGAACTACCCAGTTAGACGAATTTACATATTTACCAGATAATGAAGCAGGAAGATAAAGCAATCTCTAATATACTAAATATGCCTTTGTCACTTCCAATACATTTTGACCTAAGTTATGTACAGAAGGGAAGACAATTTCATAATATGTGCTAGACAGCAGAAGCACTATTTGGGGAGACCATTCTGTCCCCTATGATTAACAAGACCATCTACTATGTCTTAAGCACTGGCGGTTTACTAAGAAGCTGGCAAAATCCCTGTGCCTTTGTTCTACATTTGAAAACATAGCTTGTTAACATTACAATCGTGCAAACAGGGAAGAGCTTCATGGAACCTAAAGCTCATTCCTGCGTGTCTAAAGTGAACAAAGCTCAAACTGAATGATCCTAGCCATTTCCATGGGAATTTTCAAAATTCCAAGATTCTAGCATCTACTTCTCAAGTGTTAATTTAAGAGTCAATCCCAGGATACTCCTTTAGGAAATATTGATGGAGGCACCTGTAGCTAAATATGTGCTCACCCAGTTAGAATCTCTCCATCCATCATTTCTGTGGAAATGCAAGTTAGAGAATGCAGGCTGCAGAGACGTTTCTTAGCCAGAGTTCTGGGCATGTCTAATAGAGCCTTTTCAAGGCCTTTAAAGATGCTAATTGAGAGTCCGTGGTGGAAGGGCTGAGAGAAGGCAGGCTTTTCATGCCCAGCAACACTCTCTCCTAAACACCCCACACTCCACCCACACACATACATATAGGCCCCTGAGCAGGATTGACAGTACAGGATTTGGTGCCTGGATAGCCCAGGTTCCTCTATTAGGGAATGATGATTAGTGGCATCAATCCATTTGCTGTAGGGCATAACACGATTAGTCGGTTTTGTGATAACATCATTCTTAAAATAAAAGATACAATTGTCCACACTGTCACTCTAGGGTCATTAGCCGGCAGGGAGTAACCAAAGAACACTTCCTACACATCTTCTCTCAAAAACACAATGAGGCATGGCTGAGCCCAGGCAGGTTGGCATGGGTTTCTGCGGAGGTTAGGGATTTGATCAAGCTGTACCCTGAAGCAACTGACTTCTCAGCAAAGCATGATGTGTCAGTGACCTGAGAATGGAGTAAGGCCGAAGAGGTTGCCCCAAAATGTGTCATTTGTACCAAGAGTTTCCTTATAAGTCCTCTTCCTTGACATCTGGGATCCTTACTTTCAAAAATATCAGAAATAAAGGGGCAGCATGTTTTAGCAATGAAAGCTTTGAGTTCAAAAAAGGCAAAAGGCAAATCTTGTCTTGGATATTCATCAGCTGGGCAACCTTGGGGGAGTTCTTTAGGCTGGGATAGTCCCTGATTTAGAGTGGAAACAGAAGCAACTACTTGTAAACGTATCATGAGGACTGCATGACAAAGTGATGGCCCATAACATTCTTAGTGAGCAGTTACCAGTAACTTGATGGCTGTTTACAATATTGAGAGAGGTCTCTGGGTTGTCCATTAATTTGTCTGCACTGGAAATATGCCCCTGCACCTAACTGTCAGCAAACTCACTTAGATTCTTATCCCCTAGAAGTGATAGGTAGAAAAAAAAAAGAAAAGAAAAGAATATCTGGTGACTCAGTTTAATTCATGAGCAAGTAAAATCCATTAGTGATGTGGGAGAATTGTCTGTATTCTGTCAATCATATATTTTAATAAAACGTTGATTGGCCAGGCAGGAAATATCGGCAGGTCAACCAGACAGGAAGTGGAGGCGGGGAGATGAGAACAGGAGAATGCTGGAAAGGAGGAAACCCATTTCCCCAGTCCAGCTCAGACCACCAAAGAGGCAACATTTGACCACATGGCTAACATAGATCAGAATAATGGGTTAATATAAGCTACAAGAACTAATAAGAAGACTAAGCTAATGGNAACTTATGGAGATCTCTATATGATTTTCTTTGGGACATGCCGGCTATGGGGTACTGGGTGGGACAGAAACCCCAACAAGCCAGCCCTCATGTTACACATTAGCATCAGTCCTCATTCCTCCACATTGACACTCTAGATTCCTTTAACTGGGGCCACCTTTAGTATTATTTTTAATTAGGGCTCACTTGTATAAAACAGTTAAGGAGAGAGTGGTAGTATTATTCTACTCCTCGTTCTCCCACCCTGGCTACCATAACCCCAGTCCTGCGCAATGTCTTCTCTGCAGCACATTAATAGTGGAATGTAGAATTCACATAGGTTACTGTCAGGAAGCTCGCTGCCAGAATGTCCCTTCATCTCTCTTTAAGATCACTATTTCAAAGTTTAAAGTAAACAATGAACATGACTTTGCATGAAGCCTCATTCTCTGAAGCCAAAAGCAAATGACCTGAGCAGCTGAACACAGCTGAAGTTGAAGAGCTTAGAATTTTGCACACTTCTCAACACAATGGCTACAGGTGCACAGGCTTTACCTACCCCCGAGGCTAGCATGTAACTAACACCTGTCTGGAAAGTACCTGTCAAGCAGGCTCTGTACCAAGCATCATTTGCACAGTGTAGCGAACTGTTTCTGACTTTCTTAGTATGCAAAGTGACCTGTTTAACAGCAACACTATGGATTGCCTCCCTCAGAGATGTGGACTGAATTAGTTTCTCCCACCTCACAAGACTGTGCCAAGAATACAAGTCAGGTAGCAGAAGTCACGCTTCAGGCTCTGAGAACTGAAGCATTTTGTAAGGAGAAAAATGAGCTGTAACTGATGTAACGTGTTAAAGCAACCTTTGGGAGTGCTATGGAAGCAGATACAGTATCATTAGACACATGCAGAAGGGCAGGAAGAAATCAGTATTCGCCTCCTTTCTTTGTTCCACACCTACATCTTAGAACAGGCTGCTTTCATAGTACCAGTGCTGTACAATAAGATCCCACCTTGCTGCCATCAGTCAGCTGACTAGTCCAAGAATCCCATCTGAGCAGAGCTTGAGCTCCCCAAGAGCATGGGGCCTGGCCTCGCCTCACCCTGATCACATCTCTTCTCTGGCACGGACTTCACATACAGCAGAGACGCGATTTGGAGAGTTCTCCTATCAGCACTAGAAGATGCAGTAGCCCCACTCTCCTTGCAGACCTGCAGGGCGTAAACTGAGATACCCACTTAAACAAGAAATATTTTCACGGACATTTAGTGACTCGCGAAAGCTGTGAGGTGGGAAGGGGCGAACTAATTTATTCTCCAGGTGGTAGCTGAGGATGCATTTGACTAAAAACCTAAACAATGGCAGATCATTTGACGTATGGAAGATGTGTATGTAGAAAAATATGTCAAAATAAACATGAGAGTTGACTCCAGCTGAGATTTAATGTTCAAGTAAGGGCTGTGGGGCTTTTAGTGGCCACGGCGGTTTCTGTTCAACAACTAGCTGCTGAATAGACCCAAGCTCAGTGCCAGACTGATGAGCATACTCCTTTCTTTCATTGTATGTTTAAGGCTACTATCAAGGTTTAAAGTTCCAACACAGGCCACAGGCTAACATAAAGATCGGTAGATTTCCTAGGCATGGGTAGTTAACAGGCCTACCTCTTCTCAACATTATGTAATCTGCTCAGCTCAAAATGCCTTTATTGTACTTTCTAATTACTTGAATGTTCCATGTATGGGAAGGTTCCACTGAAGCATTTGCCCTGCAATAAAGCATGATGACTTTCCTTCCAGGGGATGTCCATCTTTAAAATCCGACAATATGCTTTTTGCTCCAGAGACTATAGATCTGCTTTAGTCTCTTGTACTGGTTCTGAGTACAAGACTGTAAGATCTCTGAGGGTGAAGGTTTTCTTTCCTTCTTTCTTTCTTTTTTTTCCCACTCTACAAGCAGCCCCAGGCCAGTGAACGATGAGTATTTGTAGAATTAAAAGTAAATACAATTTGTGGAAGGCTCTCATAATGTTGAAATATGTCAGTCAGCCCTTAGTAAATTAATTTACTTCACCTGCAATTTCAGCCCAGCCTATGAATGTCTAAGAAACTACTTGAAAAGATAGACTTCCTAGAGTTAATTTACTCTAGAAAATTCCCGTCGAACATCTAAGACAATTTCATTTTCCAATTTTACCATTTTCCTGGCCTTCAATACAAAAATAGCACATTATTAACACTAAGATGTAATGAAAATAATCCAATAAACCATATGCTTTTGTAAATCCATAAGCACAGGCTGAAACGAATGTCTCTGGAGAACTCAAAAAGTACGTGATATCTCAGAAACAAATCTGCACATGGGTGTTGTGGGGGAAGGAGGAGAGAACCATGAGAAACAAGAACTATAGGTCATTGTGTCAGGTCAAAATCTCAGCCTCTCTGACCACACAAATGAGGTGGACATCGTCAGTCTGCATGGTGAATGAAGCATGGAGTTCATCTTAAGGAACATGGCCATGATCTAATATTCAAGTCATTGCAGAGGATGAAATCGAGGACATGAATTTACAGCATGATGTGACTGCATACAAGCAACCAGCTCTCTAGATTGTCTTTCTTAATCACCAGTTTAAAAAAAAAATTCTTCTTTTCACCTAAATAGGGGTTGCTTTTTGAGTACTTGCCAAAACAAAGTACTTAATATACTTGACATGAAATCTTCAAGGAAAAAAAGTGCTATAGAAGACATGCCACTCTAGTGTCTCAGAAGAGGGGCCTAAGTCCCAAAGAACTCCAGTGATTTCTCTAAACAATGTGCTGGCAATCAGGAGTGTTGAGACAGGGACTCAGATCCATCTGCTTCTAACACTGCTGCCCCCTAAGCCCCACATCCCATCACATCAGTGTTCATTAAAAGCATAAAGGACCCACCAGAGAAGTTAGAACGTCAGCTTGCTAATGAAAGCTAAAAATCTTTTTTCACTTTATTTAAAAATAAAAATGAGTCAGATTGGAGAAGAGAGAAGGGGAGCAACGTATTAAAACAGTTTGCCAAATTACTGACACCCTCCTTACCCTTTATAAGATCTGATATGCCATTAAATAAGAAGAAAGAATCTCTTCCCAAAGATAAGCACAGAGCTGAATGATCTTAGGTTACCCTTCTAGAATCACCAGGTGCAAATTCCACCTCTCACAAAAGATGAAGAGGTGGGTGGCTGAGAACAGCCAACTCCCTACTTACGGTGACTTATGTGATGACAGGCATACAGTAAAGCACTTGCTTTTCCTCAAGGAGAGGAAGCCTTCAGTCCAGAACATGCCTTCCTATCGCCGTCAAACACCAACTTACAACGGGATTGTGAGTATACAGAGTCCAACGGCTTGAGTATCTGTCTACTTAAAAACCCACAAGACAAGCTGTTTTGGGGGTGTCAGAGCAGTGACTACAGAAGCTTCTTTCCTGCTTTGTGCATTCATGGATGATTTTCTCCCGGTCGTCTTTTACCCTGCTAGAGCCTCAGCTTCCTCTTCTATATAAGAACTTCTACTCAACGTGATTAGTTGGGATAGTGAATGGAAGACACCTGGCCTGCCCCAATGGGAACTCAGTTTATTCAGTAAGGTTCTTTAGAAATGTCAACTCTAGAAACCATTAAAAGCAAAGTGATACATAAATGCTGACCAAGCCATTATTCTCTCTGAAGAGGATAACATAAAAGTTCTCGTGGTGGAAAATCTAAGTAAAAAGTTCTGTTAACCAGTCACTTAGCACTATTGCTAGTGAGAAAAAGCCTGGGTGATGAATTGAAACCCTCAAACTAACTTGGGCAAAAAATATGAAAGGGCGATATTAACACTTGTCACCTACTTACCACCTACGAGGGATTTTATAGATTAGTAAGTATAACACTTTAAAATCCCCTGGGATGAAAGTATCAACACATAGAGCACCATGAACGCATCTATAGACAAATACATTTGCCGCACTCCGAGGATGACTACATAAATTTAGATCAGGGCACAGCATGCGTGGAACGAGTAGGATAGGGACAATATGTTCTTGCTTGCGACACTAAGCTTATGACAGATGATTCATACCCAGCACCTTTCATGCCAGAAGATCCCCCCAGGTGTTCCACCAACTCTAGCAAAGGTTTCCATCAAGGGAGAAGCCTGCAGTGTGGAGGAAGTAAATCACACCCACGGATGAGGCACAACAGTTATGTCTCTACACAAGTGCATGAGCCCAATAGCTGACAGGGCAGGAGAAAGAAAGAAAGGAGATGAGAGACCAATTCAGAGTTTCTCACCAATTTGGCAGGCAGCCCATAATTAGCATGCATTTGCACCTTGGACTCCGGTGTTATTGTAATCAAAGGCTCTTTTTCAGCACAGGATTTCACCTAATGTGACAAAGGCTTGGAGTCTTGTTACACGTATCCATGAGAACTGGAAAGGACACTCAGGACAGTGGAGATATCTAAGGATGAAAACATGGGAATTCCCTAATATTGCCCTTAGGTTTAAATAAGTAGATTTCTCACTCTGGATAAATATGATAAAATTGAGAACAGGTCCAAAGTATTTCAGTCACAGTACCTAGTTATGTCTACCTTGTCCTGGAATTCTTGGAAAGTAATCTAGAAGTATTCCCCCTCTTTAGATGGATTTACACAGCCACAGCATGAACAACCAGCCATGATCAAACACCAAGGAGCTGCTCTGGAATTCAGTTCTCCCTTTCCTTTCATTGCACAACGCTGTCCCAAAGCGTCTTTCTGAATCTTTCCCCTGTACAACATATTGTAATCTTTCTATCTGCGAGGAGTCTGGTCCAGACAAGCAGGACTGGAGTTATTTAGTGGACCTGTATAAATGCTGTTTCTCTTTCTTCATCATCTACACAAACACATAATACAACAGCAAAAGTACTTCTGTGGGATACTCAGAGCATGACCTGGGGAGGGGGAGAGGAGGCTGCTGTAGAATAATGAGACATCAGAGGGTCAAAATCTCCCCCTGTGGTCAACTTAACTTGAATGTTCAGACCTTTAACACTCACCCTCTTCATTATTTCCTGCATTTTCTTAGATTCAGCTCCCTAAGCCCTAGCACTAGCAAGCCCCACTCAACTCATATGCATCGAAAAGAAATTAAAAGCTGGCAGTGCTTGGCGCCATTTCTGAAATGGAGGTTAAAATTTGCCAAACATGTATTCTCTTTCCAAGATCTTTTAAGAGATGAACTAAAGTAGAGGTCTAATGGATAAGTGATATTTTACAGCTTGAATTACATTAAAAGCCAGGAAGAGTTTGAGTCCAAAGTTTTATCTTTCTTTTTTTCTTCTTAATACAAGACCTCATACATTTGCTATATTCAAAATCTCCTCCCAAAGCCAGAGCTTTGAGTTAATCACTTAAGGGACCCTGAGTTAATCAGTCAGTCAGCATGGGAAGATTGTACTTAAACATTAAAGGGTCAAGTTTTAGCAGTTATGATATAAAAAGACATGATGTACCAGGATAAGAGTGTCCAGAACTTGAGTAAAATTTCAGCTTTTTTCAATTTTTTTTTATTTTTATTGAAACGGTTCGTGAGAACCACCTGGAACAGCAGTCTCTGCCTCTCTATCACGAAGGTTGCATTGTAAAGAAACCCAGCTGCTGTCCTCAGTACAGGATAGTCTAGATCACCAAATACATGACTCTGTATATCAAAGCCTTCTCAACTCTCATTAAAAACCCAACGATGAACACAGCTCAGCGAAGTGGCACTTGTTGGCAACGTTCCTGGCATGCGCACCACAACAGAAAACATTTACAAAGGTACCAGGTTGCATCGACTGCACATTGTAGAGTCGATCTCTATCATCCAACAGAAACTGCAACTGAGACCCTCACCCCTTTTATAAGTCTTTAACTTTGCTCGCCGGCTTCACAGCAGTCGGGAGAACTTTACACATACACTTTTAAATCGTCTTTAGTTATTACCATCAAAGCTGGTCCTTTGCTATTTCAGAGCATTGAAGTTTCTACGTTTGGGTTAAACTGTACAGCTTCCTCAGATTCCAAATGCACAGGCTTTTCTGAAAATCTGAATCTCCTGACAGAATCAGTGACTTGCACCCTAAATCTCCCAGGGCCTGAAATCTCTTCCCTGTCTTCATAAGCGAAATTCAGATCTTTTTTTTTTGAGCTCTTCTCTAGAGGAGGTCAGTCGTTAGGAAAACAACTCCCTGTTGTTGTCCCTGAAATGTATCTATCTGATCTTCCCCAGGCTGACCATGCCTGAGAACAACTGCCCTTTCATGGGCTAGAAAAGCCTTGGTTCTCAAAACGCACTTGCTAATGCTATCGGAAGANCTCTGCGCTGAAACTTGCATCCATTTGGTCCACAAATAGGTAATAATAGAAAGGGCACCTAATATCGCACTGCAGTTGGCCTCTCTTGGGAGGAACAAGGGGCTATGTGTTCTGTATAAAAATAAAATAAAAAGCCCCCACACGCGACTTCTCGGTGCACTCCATAAATCTATCCAGGTAAGGAAAAGTCCCTTAAGGAATTTCAGTGAGGTTGGATATTTAACCCTTTCATCTCTGTATTAAAACTACTTTAGCACACCCCCACACTCCCGTTTTTGGTCTTTAGTTCGACCCTCCAGTGTCACTGAAGAAATAATAATAATAAAATAATAAAAACAATAATAACAAGATCTGCCTGTTCAGTTCCAGATTGAACATTGTGATTTGGAGAAGACTCTGTCTTTGGGGGTGGGAGGGCTCCCTAGTAGGCACCTTTAACTCCTAAGGGAGACCCGCTGGGAAGTCTTCACTGTGAAGCAATTCCCAAGTCCAGAACCCTCTTTCCCCCACATTCTCCATCAGATCTCACAGCGGACAGTAACCCTTTGCTTCTCTGGCCCCTTTGCCCACAGTTCCATTCTACTCACGCTGCTGTTGTGGCCAGACCAGTGGACCATAGCCTGGTTGTGTGCCGAGTCTCCAGTCAGCGCAAACGTGGTGCTGGTCAGTCTCAGCTCCTCCATCCGGAAGCGGGTGGCTTTGTCCGGGTCCCGCG
>LOEQ01000692.1:3342-14324 GCA_001685075.1 Bramus lutescens | reverse complement strand
AGAGAGAGAGAGAGAGAGAGAGAGAGAGCTCTAAGAAGGTCTCATTCTGATGAGAATTCCTGGAAGCATGATCGCCATTTCAGACTAAGGTAGAGGTAAAAGCCAATGGCTGACTGTTCTGCTTTTCAGACCTTTAGGTTGAGTCCCACTATCTATCTCTGGGTTTCTCTTAATTGTGCTACAGTAATGTTTGCAGACTATATATGTGACAACAGGTAAATACCAAAGACATGTTTAGCATTCATGTCACTAGCAAAATAATCTGGTTTGCAAATGGACAGAAGACTTGTATATAAATACTCCCAATGAAAACATATGTATTGTTAATAGTTGTATGAAAGGATGCCCAACATTGCCAACAATCAAAAAAATACAAAATCAAATCAGAGGAAAAACCACTTCTCATCTGTTAAACAACAAAGGTTGTACAGATATTAGAAGATAAAATACTGCATCTGCTATGGGAGACAGTATAGAAGTTCTTACAAAATTTAAACATATACCTTCCATACGGTCCAGCAATTGCATAGGCATGTCTCATCTCTATTTTAAAAAATTAGGATGTTGGAGGAATTAAATTTCCCATTATCATAGTAACTAAGAGGTAGGAACCGCTTAGATTTTCGCTGAGAGATGAATAGACAGACAGCATGTGATCTGTACACAAAACAGAATATGACTCAGCTTGAAACAGGGGAATCTTGCTACTTGCAACTCAACAGTGTTCACCATTGTGAACATTTTTCAAGGTGGAGTCAGCCTGTTACAGAAGGACAAATACTGTATTAACTCACTCATAGGACATATTTGCAATAGCCAAACTCATAGAGTAGCAGAGAATAGGATGTTGGTTCACAGGGGCTGAGGAAAGATGGAAGTGGGGCCTTATGTACTATTCAGTGGGTATGAACTTTCAGGTACATGGATGACTAAATTCTATCATTTAGAGTAAATCTTATGCCCATATTTAGCCTTGCTATATCACACATTTAAAGTACATCTACTACAGATCACATGTTGTCTTCTTATTAGAATAAAAAAGAACACAGAAGAAAATTTAAAGATAGATAATTGAGCATACTCACTGAAGACTGAGGGCATTTCCCATTCATTGTTCTCCAGTTTTTTTCAGATCTTGCAAATGCAATTTACTGTCTTTTTTTGGTGGTTATTAGTCCTTCCCTGATCCTATTCTCATTCTATGATTCTGAAAATTCAGTTCCTCCATGTTTTAATTTCAGATTCCCAGCCACTACGACTGTAAACAGTGCATTTTATTTCCTTTTATCCTGTTCAGATGCTTCGCTTCAGCTGTTGCATTTCGTTACTGCCCTTTCATCCCACTCCCCAAACTCCTTGATTGGATCTGTTAATTAGCCTTTGGTTATTATTTCAGCTATAACATGGGACTTTGTTCTTTGTATATACTATTTCTTTACTCTGTATTTCTATTTATTTATTGAGGCATTCTGCTTTTGACATTTGTTTCATGTTTGTTTATAATTGTTTATGGAAACATGTGTTGATGTCTATGGATTATCCGAAATTTGTAATGGTTATGTCATGTTAATGTGAGCATCTATTGCTTGTCTTTTCTTCTTTGGAGCTGAGATCATACAGGCTCTTGAAGTGAAGACAGATATTTGATTGGAATCTCAAAATTCTGGGAGTTTCTGAGTTGTATTTAAACATTTTTCCTACTTCATCATTATAAGAGGGAGGTTCTGTCTTACTAGTGGCTGGTGAGAGAAGCATCCCTGTGTCATTACACACACACATATGAGTACCCCTTCACTGCTTTCTGTTACTCCCTAGTGAGAACAGCCTGATCACACTGGAAGGTTATAGAAGTTCAAAAGCTCCAAACTTCTCTAGTCCAGGATGCCCATGTGGTCTTCACAACATTAACATGTTGGAGATTAAATTCTTGGCTCCCTCCACTATCTTTTATAACTTCATCCTGTTCTCACTGTGTTCTTTGGTATGGCTCTGGCAGCTCCAAATAACTTGACAAAGGTGCTGCCATCTTCGTATTTTCTGGTATGGATAAAACAAGGACCACAAACTGGGCTTGAGTAGTGCTGTTCTTGAGTGAAGGCTTTATATTAGGTCAATCTGTATATTTTCTAGTTCTTTGTGAGAGAACCTGACTTGTTATCTTATGCTTTTATTTGGCTCATCTTTTTGGGAATTTCTTGGTTTTCATCATCTTCAGCTATATATCAATAAAATATGAGGCAAAGATAAAACCAGGGATTTGAAAAATAAATTGGGTCCCAAGATTGTCTACTTACTCACCTTTATTGTTTTACCTACAGATGCATTTTATGTTTGTATAATCAATATATAGAAACTTGGGCTTTCTCATGCATTACTATCAGGAATGGAAAAAGGGATGTCTATCATCTTCAAAACCAAGCTTAGACTGTCTTTTAATTGTGACTCTCATTGTCAATATTTTATAACGTTGTCTATTACATAAGTTCTATCTAATAAATCCTTCAAACCATTAACCAAAAATTAAAACCTTAAGACCTATATTTCTTGTTCATAGTCATAACTGGTAGATTGAGGGTGGCTGATTTCTGGAGCATTCATCAGAACCTGGTTAAAACAAGCATTTTTTTTTAAAAAAATACACCAGGGAGACATATGTATATCATATCTTTTGGATCTTCAGACTTCCAGAATTCTGTTCTTATTTTCATGTCAAAAGATTCAGAAAGTAAATCCAACTGTGAAATTACATTTCAAGTGTCTGTGTCCTATATGCTATCTTCTCATAAGACTAAGCAAGTTGCATTGACTGAGTCCTAGTCAGGGATGAAGAAAGCTTCCTCTGTCCTGAATGAATCAAACGAACTCATGTAGAGAACCTAAGACTCTTAACATTTTAATTTATTATTGGTACCATGAAGGTAGGTGTGTGTGTGTGTGTGTGTGTGTGTGTGTGTGTATGTGCTGTGTCTGCATGTATTTATCTGCATGATGTATATGCCTGGTACCTTTATGGGTCAGAAGAGATTGTCAGATTGCCTAGAATTGGAATTAAGGGTGGTTGTGAACCAACATGTGGATGCTGGCAACTGAATGCAGATCCTCTGAAAGAGCAAGTGTGTTTAACAGCTGAACTTCGAGAGAAGTTCCTGGTCACTAGATCTTGCATTGTTATTGATGTCTCATTTCATTTGATAGTTTCATTTGCTTATAATGAACAGAATGTTTAAACTATTGTACTCCCCCTTTATTTTCATCCATAGTCTTCCTATTAATTTGATAACATTATTCTAGCATATTTTGTAATTAAACAGCATTTTTTCCTCCTATTAAAACCTTTTATTGGATTATGAGGCTCAAAATTATATTCTTGAGGTTGTAGAAGTTTTAATAGACTATAATGGCTTACAGGATTCATTAACTCTTTCCTAGAACATATTAATTACAAGTATTTTACAATGATTGTCTGTTAAATATGATTCATTGGTCTGTTTCTATCTATCTCACTCTGATTTAATTTGTTACAACCTACCTTCTTCATTTGGAAATATCATAATTAGGTAATATCATAATTGCACGCACATGCATCTTTGAAATGGATATTAGAATACATGACCTTCATCTGGGTGATATTTGGCCTTAGCATCAGTTTGAACTACTCTGTGTCAACTTGGCTTTTACAACTAGGACACAGGAACTCTGAGGATTTGCTTTCCAACCCTGAAAAGCACTGCTGCACCTTGATGGGTTTGAATTCCAACGGTTTCTTTCCTTGTTACTGGGTGATATCTGGGATCCCAAGAAAGCCCAGTTCTTTAATCCTAGAAGCTGTTCCTTTCTATGGATTCTTCAAATTTTTGCAAATCAGACATCCAAACAACTCAAGGAGAAATTTTTCAATACTTTTCACTTTCTACATTTTCTTTATGGTTGCTACTATGTGCCCTTAAAGCCTTAGTAGCTTTTACCTGTACCAATCTCCTGTTTTCTTTGACCCAATGTGACTGCTATTTTTTTAGTTATAAAAATACTCCTCTAAGCAAGAATCGACAAATGGACTCAAGAATAATAATAAAAAAATCCTGAGAATATGGAGCTCAATTCATTGTGTAAATGGTAACCCCTGGAGTGCTTTATGCATAGTTTATTTCCAAGTTCTTTTAAGCAGTTATTTTACGTTATTACCTAAGTTTTATAGTTGTTTTCAAAATGGGGATTATTTTGATTCAAGCTATTACCACTTGGTTATAACCAGAAATCAAAACTACTGTAACGCTCGCTAGTTTTTATGTCTCCATTGACCCTTCTAAGTACTTCACTGGAGTTTAGTCAATACCAACAGTAGTATGACATTTTTATGGTGGGGATTTATTTATACCAACAAAGTAGTAGAAATTCTTTTCTGTCACTGTCACCTCGTGCCTTGACTTGATTTTGAAACAGCTAACTGGAGTAAAGATCATAACGAAGAAAAGGAGATTGAGCATGTCCTTATTTATAAACTCTCCTTGAAGTAAGTATCTTATCACAAAAGATGATCTGGTTATTTATTATTTGTGCCAATAAGCAATCCTACTTTCTACAAACAATTCCAATAATTTCAGAATAATTCAGTTGGAAACTTTTATTTTAAATAAAAATATTGTTGGTACCTTAACATACTAGGAGGAGCAGAGACAAATATATATTAGATTAAGAGTCCTTAGAAGCATCTTTCTTCAGCAACAGCTACGTATCATGCAGGGATATGGTTACAACCCGTTGAGCACTTGCTGGATAAGAGTCCCTCGGTGCTGAGTCCAGTATTAGGGCTTTTCACGCCTGCATTTGGTGCTGATACTGACGGAAGACTGAGAACTACATGCTTGTGCTGCTACTCCCGAGTCTGCCTTTGAGAAACACTTTCCAATGAAACAACACCAGCCACACAATAGATGGTCCCCTAGTGTTTACAGAACAGTAGATAGATGTGAACAATTAACAAAATTATTTGTGCTTTTATTTTTAATTGTTTCTCATTTGGAAGCTGGATTCCTATTTCTAATTATAGTAAGTACCTTTATCATAGATAATGGGAAGATGGATTATATTTATTAGATCTTGCATAATTTCATATTTAAAAGTGTTCTCTAGCTTTCTACACTGAATAACTCCAAAATTGTACTGCAGGACTTGTCCTTACATCATGTTGCTGTGGAGCAGTGTTGCTCAGTGGTCTTAACAGGTAATAGCATCTCTGACCCACATCTCAGAAATAAAAACTATCTGCAATCATCTAAGCACACTGAGTCAGAAAATGTAAAGACTTTCCAGGGAGCCTGACACACATAGAAATGTCAATTTTAGAGCCACTATCTTAGAAAATGTATTCTAATAAGTTGGCAGTGCTTCACATGACAAAGTTAGTTAAAGGTGGTGCCCCAAGAGCTGCCAAGTCATGGGGGTCTGAAATGCTCACTTTCCAGATTAAAAAAATATTTAAGTTAGTGTTTTACAAGACTTGGAAAGTTCGTCTAGATCTTAAACACACACACACACACACACACACACATACACACACTCACACTTTATCTGTGTATGCATGTATATTTGTGTGTGTGTGTTTGTTGTGCATGGTTTTTTTCATATAGGCATGACTACCAAATGAGGACTCTGTAAGAAAGATCTAGCAACTCTGAAAACTGGAGTTTCTATTTTTTTTGCACCAATCTTTGTTAGTTAGGCTGTTCTGAGACAAGGAAAGTAAGAAAATGTGATTAATTGTTGCAGTCTTACACTCATGAAAGAGAGAATTTCGAAAGATTTGTTCTGATCTCTCAACAAACTTACAGGATTAAGAATCAGTCACTACAAAAACGCTGGATCTTTCCATTGACCACAAGTGGGTCATGAAGGACAATATCTGGCTGCTCTAGTCCAGTAACTAAGTTTTCAGAACTAACAATGCTAGGTTTTTACCATTAAGAAGGAATGTGCAGCCCTGGGTAAATAAGTTGTCCTGCAATCAGGGCAAACCACTATCTATGGCACAATAGCCAGGGCATGATATCTATAGACAGACCGCACCAGGAAAAAAAATCTGGATAGTTACTGACTGTATCAAAGAAAACACATCTGCTGTCAGCAATTGTCAAGCTCAGAGAACAGAAAACTGGCTGAAATTATCATCAAAATAAAATAAAATATTAGAGAGCAGAGACTGTTCCTCAGGGGTGTAGCAGTTGCTTAGTCTGTGCGAAAGCCTAGATTCTAGCCTCACTATTACAAACATTAAATAAAACTCATGCTATTCTTCTGTCCTCTGTCCTCTCTTTGGTTCTACTATGAAGTCAACGGGGAGGGGAGTGAACAGACAAAATAGTGAAGTAGTAAACCAATGCCAAAATTGGCATTAATGGCCCGAGTTAGACATTCTCATTTCCAAACTGGGACCACATTGCTACTTGAAATTACTCAGGTTATTTTGTTATCATAATATCTTGGACTTGAATTTTTTCTTCATGTCCAGAAAAATAGTATCGGAATGGAACACATTTTAGAAAAAAAAATGATGGTAGACAAAAAACCCCTGTGTTTTGACTATTCCAGAAGGCATGCTTATTCAACACACGCATTGCACACTTCTTGAGGTGGAAGCAATTTGATTTGAATCCCAAAATTTACAAAAGCCAGACCTGAGCCAGTTGTGTATGTATGAAACACATCTTAGAGCAACCCCACAGGTAGACATCTGCCCAGGTTCCTAGAGGAATGTAAACCATGAATTATACCCTTAACTAATTTATACAGGTATGAAACAATCTGCAGAGGCAGAGTGATATGATATATTTAAATTTTCTGATTACTGAGTCTTTTTTGAAGAATTAGCTTTACAGCTGACAGGCATGTAATCTGGTGTAATGCACTTTAAAACCTTCATTTCTGAGCTATGCGGTGAAGGTCTGGGCTTAGCAATTTCCATTTGTGAGTATGTCTTTGATTAGGACCCTTGACACTAACTTGCAGTGTTACCTTTCTAATTTCTCCATGTCCACAGATCTGTTTCTCATTGATTCAGCAAATGCCCTCAAATAAACAGCTTTAAAAGTGGAAGGATTTGCTTGGGCACAGTGTCTTAAAGGTTTCATCCAATTTTTCCTGTCTCTTTCATTCTGAGCCTGTGGCGAGGAAGAGAATCAGGGAAAAGATACATATACATGGTGAAACACCGACGTTCATTTCACACAACACCTCACAGTAAAATCATCCTGTACTGAAATGAGAGCTTTCAATATCCAACCACCTCTCAGTGATTAGATCTAGCAGCTGTGGCCTAGACTCCAGTTCTTAAGCCTTCAGAGGGGCATTTTATATGTAAGTCATAAACTTTTGTTGCGATTGCCTCACTCATAAAACTTGCCTTGATTTTTTACAAGATATTCAAAGCTAAAAAAGAGTGTTTTTATAGTCCCAATGATAGACCTGAAGTCCATACTACTCTACTTGAAAATTATGAATGCATTGCTATACATAGAATGAAATGTTTTTCTCACTGATTAAGCTAAGTACTAGAGAGTAGTGCAGTACTCTGGATCATCTACTTGGGTCTAATCTAATTACATATCCTTTTGAACTTACTGTAACTCTTCTGTGTAGGGAGATGGCCAGAGAGATGCCAAGAAGAAAAATAGAGAAATGGAGGAAAGGAGGCACGTGTTCTCCAGGGAAAAAATATGTGAAAAACAAAATTTCTCTAGAGTTTCCAAGACAGAGCACAGCCCTTTAATGCTTTGATTTTTGTGTAGAGAGGTTAGCGCACCCATCTGACTGATAATAAAGGTATGATGCCTAAGTTGCTGTGTGTTTAATTTATAATGAAAGACAAAGGAAGCTGACACAGCTGGGGAATTCCAGTTGGATGCATGCTTCCCTGATGGTAAAGACAGATATTTTCAGATAATGCGAACAGAACATGGATTTTTTTTTAAGGAAATCATACCAGAATGCTACCAAGAATGGAAAGAAATTTCAAAAGTTGTCTAGAGAAGTTATTCTTTCCTCTAGGGCTCACAATTCTTATTCTGATGGTACATTCTCTTTTTCACTGTTTTATGCACATAAATTCTTCAAATACTCTTAGTCATCAATTCTGAAATAGAACAGTTCTATTACAGAAAGTTTGTTTTTTTTTAATTAGTACAGTTTTTTTTAAAACACATAGTTATTTTATTCTTAGATGTGGGGCAATGCATAAAAGGTCTTATCTAAGCATTTATATGGGCAACTTTTCCCATCTTAAATAATATTTCAACTAATAACACCCAAAATTTGTTTGAATATTTGCACCTTTAGATTATGTACTTTGTGGTGACTATCAAGGTGGTGCCTTTGTTATAATCTACCTTCCTAAGCTACAATTAGGAACAAGAAGAGCTGGCATACTGCTCCACTATATGTAGGCAACTATACGTAGTAACAAAATCATAAAAAAATCTAGAGAAAAGGTTTCTCATTGTCTTTATATTTATAAATAAAACACATTGTTGACTTTTTCCAACCTGTGCAGATCTGTGACTACAAGATCTGGAATCTGAGGACCTGAAAAAATGGGATGTACTACAGACTAATGCTGTAGACAACTTATCTTCAGTTTTGGTAAATATATGCACAAATGTAACAATGATTTAAGAAAGTTTGCATTAGTTCAGAAAAACATCTAAATAAAAATCACTAAGTACAAACTAAAGGACTGCTTCTGTCCCAGAATGTTCTCAGGAGAGAGAAATTGAAACACTATTGCCTGGCACATACTAAAGATTTTATCTGGGAAAACACTAAAGCAAGGCAGACGTCTGTATTTCGATTTGGGGAACACTGACTGGATTGGGTTCTATAGCTATTTTCTGACATCCAACAAGAATAAACATGTCTTAAGAATTGAATGTAAGTGTTTGTCACAGCAAGCATGAAAATGTGCCCAAGAACAAACCAGGAAATGAAATACACTTGAGGCAAAAGGCCCTCTGCCCTTTTTCCTGGAACCTCTTTCATAGTTCCCCAAGGCATTGCTCTTTTGATTGTCCTCCAGAAATGTTGAAGAAGATTGGGACATTTTCCCTAATTAAGTTTTGTACCTTGTAAGCCTATAACAAAACAATGCATGGGGTATCATCGATGGGTGTAGTTTTTGTTTTTATTTATTAGTTAACAGCAAGTTTAATACAAATTAAAATAACAAAGAAAGAAAATGGGAAATTAAAAGGAAAAGAGAAGGAAGGAATGAAAGAAGGAGAGAAGGGAGGAAGGAAGATAAGAATTATACCTTTCTATACTCTGCTCTATGATACTCAGTCAAGTGTTGATCACACTGTGGGAAGATGTATCTCTTTTACCTCATCTGCCTAAGGCATCTTCTGATTGGTGCAATAAAGTGTTGAACAGTCAGTAGCTAGGCAGGAGAGGATAGACTGGACTTCTGGGTATAGAGAGAAACTTGAAAAATAGAACGGTCAGTCTGGCCTGAACTGGTTTAAGATATACTCAAAATAAGGCAAAACTGTGTCCTGTAGTAGACTTTTAGGGAGAGCCCTTTACATATCATCTTATGTGTATGAACATAATTGGGGAGTCATATGATCAAAATCAGATACATTATAGTAAGCAACATGTGCAATAGAGAAATGATTTATCGCTACTAACACTGAGGTTTGCAGTACTGCACTTCTTGGGATGGAGATGGAATGATCTTCATGGCATTTAGAGAATGATAATGAGTTCAATTGTATCCAATTGTGATATGTTCTTAGTCAAGGTCTTTGCGACATGGAAATGCTTTCATTTGATCATGACATTAATGTAGTTGATGACCAGGATTTGGTGCAAAGTAATTGATCCTGGGTGCTGCTGAACGCTTCTAGGAAGAAATGCTAAGCTCCTATTACGGCTAAGGAACTGGCAGAAGCAACATTTTGATACTCACATCACACAGAGATAAACTCAATCTAGACATTTCTACTAATTGTGATAGTTAGAAAATTACAATTTGTATTGGAGTCACACCATTGTCAAGTCTGAGGAGAAAGATAATACATCTCATGAAAACTATTGATCTTTTTGTTTAGGAGTAAAAATAGCTGGGTGGATTTAGATGAGACAGAGCCATGGATTCTGAAGTTACTGTTAATATATTTTTCTAAGAGAATCAGGATATCCCTATTGAGTATGGAGACACTATAATCTAGATATCTGTTGCTTGACAGAAAAAAATGTCTTATAATAACTTTAACTTAGAGTACTTCATATAGGAAAATAGCTATCCTGATTTTCCACCTCATGTTTGTTCTTACTACTTCTACTATGTGTTTATAATTCAGAACCCAATGAACATATCTTACAATTCCCTGGGAAGGAAATAACTGAAAATTCACAGAAGAAGAAACGAGTTAATAGTCTAACAATTTTTCACAATTTTACTAACCACCTGAACAATCAGAAAATATATAGGAAAGCAGCATTTAGCAGTTTCCATGGACTACCCTTAAAGATAACACAGTTGTGATGGTGGGATGCTTGAGTAGGACAGCAATACCCACCCAGGGCTCAGGAAACATCACGGAATAGAGTTAATAGAGTGTAGACAGAATGTAAGAACCAGAAGATGGGGGCATGTGTAGTATAAAGGTGTCTGCTGGGTATGGCTCGGTCATTGACCTCATGAACTCACTTCAGCTGAGGTTATCTACAAAAGGCCTGCACAAGATTGGACCCACCCACAGTTCACATGGGATGGAAGAGGAGACCATGCACCGGACTCATCTGTGAAGAACTCACTGACAAATAATGACTGTTGGGGGATCAGGTATCATTTTCTTCAGTAGTGTAGCTACTGATAACAGACCCTCGCTCCAGTAAAAATGCTTCCCCCTATGTTTGGGAAAGATACAATAATTAAACTCAGTGGGTCACGCATAAATAGAAAACAGAAAAGTAGAGAGGGCATGTGTTGA
>LOEQ01000691.1:251929-301706 GCA_001685075.1 Bramus lutescens | reverse complement strand
ACCATCTGTAATGAGGTCTGGCGCCCTCTTCTGGTCTGCAGACATACACACAGAGAGAATATTGTATACATAATAAATAAGTAAATATTTAAAAAAAAGAAAAAGGACTGCATTCATTGTCTCCAGGATGGTAGGGGCCTTAGATTCACACGGCTCCTCACGAGAAGATCCTAGGCCTGGGTAGAGTAAGGTGAGGCAGAGTGGTTTCTGTATGCCAAGGGGTGACTTCAGTTTTGTCTGCAAGCTCTAGCAAAAGTGATTTTCCTGAGACAGTCACGGAACAGTTGCTAGGATTAGAAGGTTGTAAGGGGATAAGCAACATGTCCCTCATTGTGCATGCCAGACAGATACTCTGATGGAGGAATTCACAATCTAGGAATCTCTCGGAGTTGCTTAATGTCTCCTGGAGATTCAAATGCTCAGTTTTCTATGCTAGAGACCTGTGGCACTTTGAGAAAGCTCCCCCAAAGCAGATCTGCTTACCTTTGTGACTTCCTTAGGCCTGCCTGGGGATGGCCTCCCTCTTAACTGTTTCTCTTGGGACTGAAGCCCTATCTCAAGTCTGAGTTCAAATCCTTCATGCACTAAGGAATTCACTGTTCTCTAAGAATTAGTTCGTTCTTTGCCTTCCATGTACTCCTGTAGCACATATTTTATTATTACTTTTGGTTTTAGGTGAGATAATTTTTTTTAGTGCAGAAAATGGAACCCAGGATGTTATAGACAAGTCTTTCAACCACTGAGCTATATCCCCCGCCCATCATCATTTATGTAATTTCTTGGCCCACCAAGCCAGAAGAGTTGATTATGTTTTATAAATAGTTATTGGTTACTTGACAACTAGTAATTGATGTGAAGCTTGGATTTTTTTTTATGGAAATGGTGCTCCCATTTAAAATTCTCCTTAACTAGATGAGGAAGTTTAGTCTGGATGGAGAAAGACAGTGTTGTGGTTGGCCAAGGTGAAGGCAACTAATCTTTCTTTCTTGCTCCAGTAATGTATTGAACAAACATTTGCTCTTGTTGATGACGATTTGTGTCATCTCAGTACCTGGCACCAGGGAGATACTGGAGATACAGAGACCCAGAGACCTAACCCTGGCTTTGGGTGGGTCCCAGACAAGCAGGAGAGTTGTCACGTGAACATGTGATCTGTGATGAATTCCTAAAACAGCTTTGAGAGCTGAGATAAGAAAGCACTCGAGTTGGGAGATAGGCCTACAGGACACCCATGTTCCCTGGGAACAGTCTTGGTTCACACCCATGGCTCAGCATGGCTACCAGAGCCCCCATCACTAAAGGTCTCAGGTTGGACAGTAAGTTACAGTTTGATCAGTTTTTATTTTTCCCACTCTACTCATTCATTGAGTCTCAAGCTAGTTCAGAGACTGGCATTCTGGGACAAACAGGTCAGGGAGCAAGGGGAGATGAAGCAGGCCACTGCAGGCAGAAGAGCCTCTGTCTGTGATGAGGCTATGGATCTGTGAGGCTGCTCTGTCCAGGTGATGGAGGCCTGGAAACTGAGGCTGATGAACTGTGTAGAGTTCACTGTAGAGTTTGGACTTTTACTCAGCATCTCAGCAGTGAGAGTCCCTGAAAGAGGGAAGACACTTCTTTTTCTGTGTGGTCATTTCTTAAGTGTAGAGAAAAAACTAACGGGGGACAATGACAGAAGGAGCGAACTGTGGTATTAATGCCAGCCTGGTCAGGGGTGCTGAGAGCTAAGCTAATGCCTGAGCCTGGAGAAGAGGTCTAGGAGAAGGATGAAAAACAACAACAGAATCAGAAGGAACCAGTGAAATGGGGCGGGGGGAGGAGATAATGAAAGAAAATGAAGGGTAACTGCTAATATTTTCTGAATGGATCATGCTCCCTGAGATGAAAATCTAAGCGTTGAGGGGAAAAGTTACTGCATCAGTTTAAAATACACTGTGTTTTAGGTATGTCTGTTCTCTTAGATGGAGAGGCCTAATAGGCAGCTGAAACTCTGGCCTGGCTTTCAGAAGAGCAGTTGGGATAGAATTACAGGGTTGATCTCAGCTCAGTCATCATTTCTTAGGGAATCATTTTGTAATTTCCATGGCACGGTTAAATCCCTCTTTTCTACCTTCTTACCATGCCATGCAACTCCTCCCTTGTATGTCATCTTAGCATTGCAATTATATGTTTATTTTTATGATTTTTGGATTAACATTAATACGACTCCTCAACCCAAGTGTAAAGCCCATGAGAGCAAGATTGCATCTCTTTGATCCTTCCCTATTAAAAAAAAAAGTTCTCCATAGGGTGTACAGCACATGTTTGTTGAGTGGATATGTGGATGGATGGATGGATGGATGGATGGATGGATGGATGGATGGATGGATGGATGGATGGATGGATGGATGGATGAAATGTGGTAGGTGCTTTGGCGATTTGATATGAGATTTCCCTCTCATATGTAATGAGAAATGGGAAAATATCTAGGAGAAAAGAGAACATTGGGTTCTGGGAAACTCTAGCCTTCAAGATGTGTGAAAGAAAGGAGAAGAAAATTGCAAAATGGAGGTTCTCAAAAAGACAAGCAGACTAGGCAAGAGAGGGGAAAGAAAGGGTCCCGCCGTGGTGTTTGGTCAGAATTCTTGCATGAAGAAGTAAAATGATACGTATGAACTTTACTCAGGATTTGTGATGTTTTTTATTAAAGAGAGCTGGGAATATCTACTCCATTGAAGAATACCAAGTATTTCCTCACTCTTCAAAAGCGCTGCCAATTTGCCATGGTTATGTGCTAGGGTATGCCTCATTCAAAGCTTAAAGTTCATGTTCGTTTGTTGTTCAAAAATCTCAGTTTAACACTGTGTATCTTACACCAGCACCTGGTGAGGTGGTAACAAATTGGAGCTGTGTTTTGGAAGGAGGATGAAACAGCACAATGTTCAATCATCTTAAATTTCTGAGCGTGTGTATTGATTTGTAAGGGGATAAAAATACATCCTGCAGATGAATAGCTATTATCTATTCATTATCACAAAAGATGGTAAATTATCTCTTTTCTGCAGAAGTGGAGGGTGAGAAGCCATGTCATTAAAGATTTGTAGTGTAAGTAGGGAAGGCCACCAAGAGTCTGATGTTCCTGTTTGCAGTCCCTACAGAGAGACTGGTTGCAGATAGATGGGAGGTAGAGGTGGGTAATGCATCCTGAGACAGCGGGAAGGGTTTGATTCACAGACTCTCTTTGGCTTCCTCCACTTCTAGCTTGTGATCTTGACTTACAACAGCACTAGTATTAATTGAAGCTAATGCGTTCTGGGTATTTACTTTGCTCTCGGGTACCGTATGAGTGCATTGTATACATTCTCTTCTTCAGTGTTTGCAATAGCTAGCTGTAGCACTTACCCTTCCTTCTACTTTATAAATAGGAAAACTGGAGACACATCATGCTTAGGACCTTTACCAAAGTCTTTGGGTAACAAGTAGTGGCTATGAGACCAGAATTAATTTCTCTGATTCCACTGTCAGGCTTTTAATGATTTACACCTTGCCAATGGTGCCCTCTCCTCTGCCTGGTCCCCCTACCTGTGTTTCTTTTTGAAGTGCAATTACACACATGGTTATTGTCTTGTTTGGCCTACTGGGTTACAATTTCTAAAAGATAAGGACCATTTTTTCATATAACCATAATATTATCAGGCCATAACTTGTTTCAACAACAAGTCTTTTTTTTTTTTTAATCAACTATCCCAAGAACAGATTCTCTTGATTGCCTCTTTCTTTTTTTTTAGTGATTTCCTTTGTGACATGCAGGATCCAAGTGATGTTCACAGCTGAGGGATGCGTCTGTTTTTGTAGATAGGCTTCCTCTCTCTTTATCTGCATCCCTTCCTCGTTTTCTTCCCTAGAGCTTGTTTGCTGAAGAGACAGCAGCGTGTCCTGTGAGGTTTGTGCATTCTGTGGCTCTCCTGGTTGCATCTTTACATTTCTTTCTTTCCTGTTTTTCCTGCACACTGGTAGCTCATCACATGGAGTGTGGTACCCGTCCCAGTACATGTGGTCACAGACACCCTGCTTCTTTGGGGGAGGAGTTAGGAAGAAGGACCTTGACTGAGGTCTGGTGGGTAGTAAGTGAGGTACTGAGACTAATCCAAGCTCTAATGGATGACTCCGTGGGCTTTGTTGATGTCAACTTGTTCCTTCCATGATAGAATTATTCCCAGGACCTTCAAGCTGCCGAGGGTCACTGTCATTGCAGAACAGGTTATAAAATCAGGATAGCCTTCTATCTGCCCTTGCTAGCCTTTTATCTGAACTTGCTAGCTGGAACTTTTCTCTCATTAAACATATCAACCATTTGGTTACTTTGAGGTATATGTTATTTAGTACAATTATTAATTGGTTTCCTTCCCTCTGTTAATTAATGTTCAAAATAATGAGTTGATTTTTCTAATATCCTCCAATCGAGACCAGTGTACTCTTTTGTTGTATTGTTTATGTAAATACCATTATGAACACATGGGTTTTAACGCAGTTTGTATTTAAACCCCCTGTGATTATTTATTGATTTTTGTACATTTTTTTCTTGACAGGGTCTTGCTTTTAGACCAGGCTGGCCTCCAATTGGCAATCTTCCTGCTTCAGCCTCCTGCTGGCTATTTCTTTTGAAGTTCTTTCTATGTTTTTTCCAGTGGGAAAATCTTTAAGTTGGTTTCTGAATCTGTTTGACAAGACTAGGAAGTCATTGACACATTCATTCTTTCTGTTTCAACAAGGTATTTCAGATTTATGTTGCATTTTTCCTAACTTGATCTTCATTAGTGAGAAATGGTATTTATACACCAGAACCTGGATATTAAGGCTTCTTGTTACTTTGCTTGGTTTTTCAGTGGGCAGAATTAGGAAGTACATACCTACTGAGATGTGGATATAAACACATGTGTATATATGGAAGACACTAATTAATATGCGCATATGCATATGGTCAGTGCATACTATTATATTATTTTAGTAATAAAACTTTTGACTTTTTTCTTCTTAGAAAAACAATAGCTTCCTGTAGTTCCATGCATTCCTTTTTATACTTTGTAGTATATTTGAGGGATCTGAGTTTTCTCATTACATCTTACAACTGTGACTCTGCTGTGTTAAAGTATCCCAGTTACTCATCTGAATATATGGCTGCTTCTAGTCTTCACTTCATTGTAGTTGGAACTTGTTTGCTTTTGTTGATGGAGATTTAGTTGAAAATCAAGCAGAAGACTTGAGTGTGCAGGGGCTACAACGGCCTTTTGAATGTTTACTAGTCTTCTCCATGGCCTTTCTTTATGATAGGTTCTAAGAAGTAGAATCACCGGGCCAAAGGATAAATACCGTGAAGGTTGCTCAGTAGAGTAGTTCCCTGTTGCCCTCAGAAATGCTGCAAGATCCCCAATGTATTTTTCCTTATACCGCTGATAAATCTTACTTTATAAGTTAGGCATAGTAAGAGGTTAAAATTAAGCAATCACGACATTATTGTAAGTAAAGTTATTTAAAACATGAGTTATGTATTTCTGGAAGTTTCCATGTATAAATAGTTTCCACATATAAGAATGGAGTATTTATGTATCCCATATAACCATAGATATACTGTGAAACCTTAGTATTTTTGTTATCTAAGTAGTGAGAGATGATTTGTATATGTAATGTAATTCAGTACCCCCTCTTGTGAGGGTGCTGGTAGCTGAGGATGAGCTTGAACTTCCGATCTTCCTGCTGTCACTTTCCAAGTGCTGGGTAACAGCTCTTGCTCTGTCATGCCCAGTTTGGGTGGTGCTGGTGATCAAACCCATGGCTTTATGAATTCTAGGTGAACACGCTCCCAGCTGGACTTCATCCCAGCCCTCTTTGTATCTTTCTTATAATGAGCTGGCTTGAACATCTCTTCTCGTGATCCTGCCTCAATTGTCCCTCCTGCCCATGAATCATCTCTTAATATTTCCCTCTTTATGTTATATTAGAGATATGATTCCTAATGTTTATGAACTTTTTTGAGTTTACCATTTGTCATTTTCGCTGATTGCACTATTCATTATATAAATGAATTTTGTCTTTTTTATTGCTTTGTGGTTTTGAGTCATACTTTGGGAAAACTATTCTCATTTTTCAGGTGTTAGAGTAATACTTTATAATAATATAAAATAAACCATGCATATGATTTGTTAGTAGCTATTATAAATATATAGATGAAATTAATTGTAATAATATATTTTTAACTCAAAAATATTATTTTAAGTAATCAATATTTAAAAGTTATTGGTATTTGAATTTTTATTAGTGCATATTATTCAAAAATGATATTACATTGTATTTCAAACATATGTAGAATGTATTTTGATCACATTCACCCCCGTACTAAAATTTTTAACGATTTATGTATGTTTTAACTTAAGAAACAAGACTGAAAAGAATTTTGTGGATGTATGTGTGCATGTGTATTTACATGCACCCTGGGAGCAGCAGCTCTTGGAGGCCAGAAAGGAGCGTCCGCCCCCTGGAACTGGAGTTACAGGCAGCTGTTAGCCACCATGTTGGTGCTAGGAATTGAGTTAGGATCTCTGCAACAGCAGTAAGTGACCTTAATGACTGAGCATCTGTTCATCCCAGTATTTTAATATATCTCAACTTGGGCACTAAGCTTTCATTGTAAGTTCTTACCTGTATTTAGGTTTCACGGATTTTCAGTTGAAAAAGAGGAATTTCATATAACCATGTCCCAAGTGTACCTAAGCATTTCTTAATCACTGAATGAAGTATGAGTATTTGAACCTAAATTTTATTTGGTTAAGATAAGTCAAATAATATTCACTTCCCAGGTACTCAGTAGCCCTGTATGGTTGGTAGCTGCTGTTTTGGAGAGCCTGGTCATAGAGAGATTCACCTATATTGTCTTTTAGTAGTTGTGCGATTTCATCATTAACATTTCAACTTATGAGTTTATCTTAGTGGATGGTGTGGAGACTGGATCCAGTTTCCTCTTCTTTCAGCATGCTTATCTGGGTATTGCAAGCCCCTGCTTAAAAAAGTCCATTTTGCTCAATGAATTTAGATAGGCCCCAATTATAGAATTAATTTCCATAAACAATCAGTTGTATTTCTACAGTTTCTATTCAGTTCTGTCCCTTCATGCTCCAATACCTTTCTGTTTAATCATAGTGGTTGTAGATTATCTTTTAATATTAAGACCATTCATGGTACAATACCATCTCATGCTTGGCAAATCTGTTAATGTCAAGTGTTGGGCAAAGACATGAAACAGAGGGCCATGCTTATGGTGCTGGTGATACTAAATTGGTGCAATGGCTGTGGAAGGATGGCTTGGAACACATCATGTCCTTAGCCATCAGGATAGTAGAATGGGGTCCCCTTAGACTGTGCGGCAAGACTGACCTGGGAGCAGAAACTTCAGTTTGCCATACCAGCATTACCAGTTTTTTATACGAGCTGGGCTGATTTCCCATTGAGAAACTCTTAAACATGTACAAGGATGCCCAGAGCAGTGTTGTTCAGGATACAAAACTCCTGAAATGCCCAGTGCATCTGCCTACAATATACTGAGTAAGGCAGCTCTGCATTCACACAGACAGAATCAATTGAGTATAACCTACACACTGGTAAATCACCCTGTGGTACCCTTCTGCCTTGCCTTCCCTCAAGCATGACTGCTTTTAAAGTCATCATGTCTGTGGGAGAAAGCAAGATGGGACAGCAATATAGTAGGGCTCCATCTATGTGATGTTCAAAAATGTTTAATAAAGCACCTTTTCACTTAATGAGAGACCTGCTCGTAAGAATGTATATTCAGAGAAGCAAGGAGATGGTAATAGAATGTGAAGGCTGTAGATTATTCAGACTGATGGCAGGTTGTGCTTGGGAAGGGACATGTGGAAATTTCATAGGTCCAGAGATAGGCATACAGATGTTCATTTGCATTCATGCTTTAAAATCTACATGCGTTCTTGGTTATTTCATTGCAAAAGAAGAGCCAAACAGCCATGGCCTGAATATAGACACAGAAGCTAAGCAAAGCTCCCAGTAAGTGTGTGCTGGAGAGAGGCTGCAGGTGTGAAGCCTTGGCTCTTCTTGTTTCTTATATCATAGCAATAAAGTCTCAATTGTATGAAAAACCAAAGGCAAAAAATTGTGTTTGGTGTCTGTGTCGAGCAGCAGGAAATATGTTCTCACGTAGTTGTGCACATAAGCAGCTGTGCCATCACCCAATGCAGTGTATGTAGACTGGCCAGTTCTTCCATGCCAAGCAAAAGAAAATATGCTACTTAATTAGATTATTATCATGACCATTTAAAACTTTATTAAGGGAGAACAGACCCTCCCTCCTTCCCTCCCTTTCTTCCCCCCTTTTTTCCTTTCTTCATCTTGACTAGTCAGCATCTCATCTACCTCAGGCTGGTCTCAAATTCACTACATAGCAGAGTCTGGCCTTGAACTATTAATCCACCTCCCAAAGACTGGGATTATAGGCAGGCAATAGCAAATTTCCTGACAATAGCAAATTTTCAAAGCAAGCTCTTGCTAAGCATGTTATATGCCAGTTAGCTTGGAAAGCAGCCCTATGGAAAACTAGACATGGCTTCCCTTTTGCAGATTAATAAATGGATGCCCAAGATGGTGTCAGTCAGAAGTCACACAGGAAGTCCATGGTGGAGTTTTAACACAGGTTTATCTGGCCCCAAAATCCACATTCACAGTTTCTCTTCCAGAGCCTTCTGACTTCTGCTCTGTTTCTTTTTGTTGGGAGCTTCAGCTTCTCCACTATTCCTTTTTGTTTGATGGAGAACCATCCCAGAAAGACTGAATTCCTACCTCCTAAAATTTTAGATAATGAAGTCCCCCAGTCTCTTGGGCGCAGTTCTTCATAATAGCTAGTGAATTTTGGCCTCAGTTGTAGGCTTCCTCCACGGTAGAACTGCTAAATGGCTGTTTCCTAATTCTGATTTCCATGTTTGTTGGTGCTAGTAGATTTGATTCAGTGGGAAAACTGTTTCTGTGTCCAATTTCTTGTCCTTAAAGATGAAGCCATCCCTAGTTTGTGTCCCCAGGGCTACCGTGAACTTCCAAACCTTCCTTAGCCCCACCTGGGTCTCTCTCCAGCTTGTCAAGTTTTAGCACCTGTGATGGTTTCTTGCTTCTTAAAGGACCTACATATTCAGATTTATAATGGTAACTCAGACGCATTCCCTGATCTTTTGTCTTTGCTATTGAAGTTTTTATAAAGCAGAGAGAGCTCTGATAACTCTTCCTTAGGCTTGTTGGTACAGATAGATGTGTTATCTTCTCATGTCTCCAGGTCTACTCCTCCATCCTTTTTACTGATATTTCCATCAGCAACTGCAGCTAAGGGGGACTGGGTGGCAGGATGGGGAAGAAAATTCAAATGAGCATTTGGTTGCTAGGGAACCTGGTTTACTCAGGAATTATGACTTCCAAAAATTCTGTAGAAACCACAGGAGAACTGCTTGGGAGCTGCTGTCCTTTCCTCTGTTGATTCCTGCCCCCATGGCCATTGGGCCTCTTTCCTTGGAAGGTGATATGTTAGCACTTTCAAGGAAGTAAAAGTGTGTTTGTGAGGGGGAAAAGCTAGGGATGTAGGTCAGTGGTGGAGTATCTGCTTAGCATACAGGATGCACAAGTTCAATCCCCAGCACTAGCAGAAGGCAATAACATTTTGTAGTCAAAAAGAGAAAGTCAGTGTAGGAGTGAAAATGGTGGCTGCCCATCTCTTCTGCTCTGTAGGTCTTTGTGTGTCTGTTGATGACTAAGGAAGTGCTTTTAGAATGACTGACAAGCCACACATTTCTCCCGTTTTCACTGATTTGCGTCTTTGCCAAGTCACTTTAGGTTCAAGTGTCAGGAAACACACAACCCCATGATAGAATCTCTCACATGACAGTTTTATACTATGTGTGAGAATGAAATCTTCATTTTTCTTTTTCACCTAAAAAAAACCCTATGATTAACCAAGTTAAAAACTAACCGCATTTTCCCTTGAACAAACTCATGTGATTGGCCAAAGAGGCACAGTGTGTAAACACGGGAAAGAAGTGCATAGGAGCTCCAGCTTGGGTTTCTACTTCTCAGTCAGGTCATGCACTCACCATTTGGGACCCCCACCTTTTTTTGGATCTTAAATGTCACAAACAAAGGATTCAAGCAAGGACTAGGAGTTAATGTCAGTGCCAAAGAAGGAAAATCAACCCTGATCTGTGTGATCAAGTATTGCTTGTTGGGAAGTGTGATTTCTGTGTGAAGGTGTGGTCAGGTTGCTTGTTAAATGACAAGGAAGGTAGCAATGTGGAGAGGATTCGATGAGCTGGCACTGCCCACCTTCATAGGGCTTGAAGACATCCCACAATGCAGGAGATACGTCCAGGATACCTTTTCCAATGCTTGCTCCATTAAAGGGCTATTCAGGAAGGACCTGAGCCTTGTTTTAACCCCTTTTCATGGTGTTGTAAATAGCCAGCTGCATGTGTGAGGGGAGTAAGGGAAACACGGAGGCTTTGGTCCAATTTTGGATGCATGTGACACAGTAAATGGGTCTTTCTTCTCTTACTTTGTCCCTATGCCCCCAGTTTCTCCATAGAGTTGAATCTTTGGTGTGCAACTAACTGTGGTCATTACATTTTATGTGTCTAAAATAAGTGGGGAAAATTAAATATATACTTAGATGATATTTCCTGTAATTGAATGGGTATACATTTACCGGGTAGCTTTTAACATGAAAAACTCAGAGCATCCCTTAGGCGATATTTTCTTTCTTTTGAATCCAGCCCCAGGAGTCCCGTGTCAGGCTCCACTCCATCCACTTTGTGCAGTGTGTGCATCTGCTAGCCCACTGCACGCTCATGTAGAAACACACAGACATGTTTCCCTTTCAGACAGCATCTTGGGTTGCTTTGATAGCTTTAATAAGTGGTTTTTAATAACTCGCTGTTCCCTCTGAAGCATCATGACTTTTGTGGGAATGAGGAAAGGCAGACAAGGACGTTTAGGCAGTCTGTGAGGTCTCTGGAAAACCATTCATGGCTATTGGGTTGCCAGATGAGTCTTAAATTTGACATAGTTATCTTTTTATTCCTTTTATCAAGTGTGGAGAAATTATGTGTGGGTATGTCTCTGTGTATGTGGCGCGTATATATGTGTATTGTATATATGTGTGCATGTGTGCCTCTGGGTGTGTGTATGTGTGTGTGCATGTGTATGCTGTGTGTGGTATGTGTATATGTGTAGTGTGTGTGTATGTATATGTGTGGTGTGTGTGTAGCATATGTGTGTGGCGTGTGAGTAGAGTATGTGTATATTGGTTGTACTAAGAGTTATGATGAAAAGGAGAGTTTGCAGACAGAGGCAGGGTCCATTTTTTGCACTGCTTGGACAGATGTGTTAGTGGCTGTCAGGAGAGGAAGAGAGTTTTGGGGCCATTAGGTAGCACTGGAAATCTGGCTTCTCATTTTTACATCTTATTAACTTGGCCTGTAACTTTGTTAGCTCAGATGACTGATAGAACTCAGAGTAGTTGGAGGATCAGCAGACCAATCATACTAAGATTACCTCCAGGGAGGAGAAGACTAAATAGAAATGGTAGCAATTCAGCATCTCCTTGCTGAGTAGGTAGATGACTCAGTGCACTTGGTTAAAACATTCAAATTGCTCTATTAAACTGGGAAGTGTGTGAATGTTAATATTATTACATCGCAGTGGGGAAGGGCTTGTTTTGGTTGGTGGTGTGTCTGCAAATCAAAGATAAATCCTGAACTGAAACATTACTTTTTACTTACTAGGTGGGCAGCTGAGTGAGCACAAAAGCCCAATTAATTGATTCTGTAGCAACTCCCGGAGCTCAGGTTTGTGCTTCTAGGTGAGCTCCATAGTAGAACCCCTCCTAGCGGCAGGAAAACACTGCTTTATTGCCTTGACTTTCATTCATTCATTCATTCATTCATTCATTCATTCATTCATTCATTCATTCATTCATTCATTCATTCATTCATTCAAATCCAAATCAACAGTGGATTGTCATTGGTCATTTGCTAGGACCTGGGGCTTTGTTAAATTGAGCTGTAAATTAAATGTTATCTATTGCCTGGCATGGTGGTACACACCTTTAATCCCAGCACTTGGGGGGCAGAGATTGGCAGGTCTCTGTGAGTTTGTGGAGAGCCTGGTCTACACAGAGAGTTCTGAAATTGCCACATAGAGAGACCTTGTTTCAAAACAACAACAACAACAAAACAAACAAAAAACTAGCTATCAAAGAGGTACTAAAAACCTGTTGTATATCTTAAGGAAAGGAATCCCTGATAAGAGCTTAGAAGTGGGCAGAGTCATGGGTAGGGTTAACTGGACAGAAAGCATGTTCTCCTGAAGGCTCCACCACCCTTAGGGGATTCTCTGACATTTGAAATAGCAGTTGTAACAGGTCAGATTTCGTTGTTTTTTTCTCTTACATCCCAATCTGATGAAGTCTCATGCATAGCAAAAATAATACATTAGAGGCCCTTTCTCTAAAACTGACAATACTTATTCAGAAATCTTAGAAGAAAGTCTGTGCCTTCTACTGTTCTCATAGTGACCTAGTGGGCTTCCATGTGGGCCTTCTTTCTGCTGGAGACAGGCTTATTTCAGCAAGAAGGTGAGACATGGGTAGTTCCCAACATTCTCTCCTCTCTTTTAGGATTTTAAGTTATATCATTTTATTTTATATTTATTTAAATCTATTATTTTAAATTCTATGTGTGGGTGGGTTTGTCCTCTGTAAGAACAGTGTGCCCTTTTAATTGCTGAGCCATCTCTTTAGTCCCCAACAATGCCATCTCTTGCTCAACACGATTTTTATATTTTGTTTTTCCGTTTATTTTTACTCAGTTGCAAAATAGATCCCTTTGTAATTTGGGAGCACCTCAACCTGAAGTTGGCTAAAATTGATAGGATCTTGCTGTGCTTTCTCCTTGGTCAGGATGAGTCGAAGCTGAGCATCCTCCCCCCCACCCCACAACCTGTTCTTTGTTCTTTGTTTAGGTCCCTGTCATATTGGATTGATTCTGATCTTTGCCTATTGAAGGAAGAAATCACTTCACAGTACTGGGAGGATGTAAACAAAACGGAGCAGGGATCCTGGAGGGTGGGGATGCCCTCTGCAGACTCAAGGGAAAGGTGGGGATATCTGTAGAAAATGAGCCCAGTGGAATCTAAAGGCAAGTTTTGTTCCATGAGTCCTAGTGTGAAGGGTTTTTCCTCATGGGTCCTGGCAAATTCAAACAGAAAGAAGAAGAAAGTGATCTTGGCCTAAGTGTTAGAATTCTCTTGGTCATGAATTACCAACTCCTTACAGAACAGCAATTAATTCCTTGCTGAGTGAGGACTTTGGTCTACATGCCCTACCCATGTGGGTAGCTCATCTCTCACCTTGCACCATGCCAGGCTCACAGTGGGCTTGACAAATATATACCAAATTGAATTAAATGTTGTGGTGACTCCAGAAGCCCCAGGGACTTGTTTCCTTCCCCGTCTCTCTGAGTTACTGAGTAATATCCTACGTTCTTGCCATACCCCCACTGGCTTTACTCTTATTTATGCCTTTTTCCCTAGCAGGGGAGCAGAGTAGCTACCAGCAAAAGGGAATCAAAACATTTATATAAATTTGTGTAAAGCCAGGGAAAGAGATATAGCAGAATGGGGATAAAGGATGAAAAATTGGCAAGCTTATGAGAAATAAAAATGATACATTAAACATTCTCTGTGGAGAAGAAGTTATAGAGATGGTGGGAAATTTATTTTTTCAATGTGAGCTGAAATAAGATTTCTCTAAAAATGTAAAATAACATCTGTAACAGAGTTTTGCTAGCAAAATCCTTTCTCCAGCAACCTCAGCAGGTTAGGCTTGGTCACCTCTTCCCTGTATGTAATTAAAGAGATGAGCAGTGGTGAGCAGAGAAATTTGTTTATTGTGACTGCATCAGTAAAACTGAACAAATAAAAGGTCCACTGACCCCCAAGTCCATCCTCACTCTTCCCATGTGTGCTTTACAGAAAGAACTGGGGTATAGGCAAGAAATCTGTGTATGTAAACAGTCCCGGTCAATGGGGTCTGGTTGATCGCTTTCTCAGTTTTGGTTTGGAACGGTGATCAAAGAGGTCCTTTTTGGTTCTGGGGAAGAGTGTTCTGCTCTTGTCCAGGATCTGAGTTTGGTTAAAACTCCAGCTCCAGACCCGATGCCTCCTGATACCTTCTGCAGAGACATTTGCTCATGTGCACCATCACCCTCCGTACACATAATTAAAATTATTAACAGTAAAGAAGTCTTTATTGCTCGAGGTGGTAAGGTGGTTCCCAGGAGACATTCCTGGATATAGCTCCTCCCCAGTGGGTAGTTATTCTCATCTGCTGAGTGGTCTGTCCTGGGTGGTTTTGAAGTTCCTGGAATCTAAGCTGACTCGGGAGGAAAGGTTAAGGACAATGACAGCCCCGTGCCCTTAGCCAAAGTAAAGACTATAGGCCTAAAATACAGGCAGATGTTGAGCTTTCATCTCTTAACTCCACCTTGGGTCAAGGGAGGAATCGATACTTTTAAGCAAAAACATCTAGAAAAAAGGCTTTGTGTCTAGAAAAATAAGCTGCAAGTTTCTTCTTATTTCAGAGTTTATTGAAATGGCCAGTGAGAAAGAAAAGTGCTAGGTAAGCTAAAAGATCTGTGAATAATTTGTCTAAGAAACACAACATCGGAAGCAATATATTGATAATTGCATAGATGAAGATGACTAAAGAGGTTGGGAATTGTCTTGGGAAGGTTATCCTGAATTATAGAATGGTTTTTGAATAGATATCTAGGATTTTATGCCTTCACTCTAGTTCCTGAAGATGCTGAATTGTCATAGTGTAGATCGCACTGTGGGTTGCTATGCAGTGTTGAAACAACAGTGAAAACCATTCATTCCCAGGTGGACATATTTCTGCAAATTGAAATGAATTACAGTGGGTTCTACATAGCTAAAACTTGTTACTGGTTATGATGATGGTATTGAACAAGAATTTGTAATCAGGTTTTAGATTTTTTTTCTAATCTAGTCTTTGAATTTATTTTACCTGACATAATGAAAGTTTAATTTACCGAAAATATTTATTTTCTTGAAATCTCTTGTCAAATAATCTCTTCTCTTGGGAAATCATCAAACCCTGCTTAGGCAATGTAAATGAAATATTTTCATTTGGAGAAAATCTCTCATTGATTTCATTGGAGAAAATCTCTCATTGATTCTCTATATTCTCCTGACAATGTGTTTTAGTTTAAATTGGAATCTTTCGACTTAAGGGACAGTCTATGATCAAATTTGAGATCCCAGGGTCCGTCTAGTTTCCAGGACTTAGCTGCTAAGTGTATGTGCTTTGAGAATCTTACTCTGAAGCTATAGAGGTCTACAATGCAGGAGCAGAGGATGCTCCTTGTTCATGACTGACATGTGAGGATACTTCTTATTCATGACAAGTGAGGATGCTAATTTGTTCTTTGCAGTAAGCTGCTGAGCACCTCTTGGTGCTTTCACACTAGGTGTGGAAAGTGAGTGCTGTCCCTTAATCCAGCATAATTGAAGAGGGCTTGCTTTATGTATTTCTTCAAGGGTCTTTGTTTCTGTCATGAGCCAAAATTTAGTTCTGGTCCCCTTGGTTTGCTTCTCTGAGTTTCGAGCCCCAATGTGAGACACTAAACTTATTTGATGCTCTCCTTATGCTAATGATAAAGCTGATAAATTTGCAAGATGATTGTATAATTATTTGTTAGAGCTGCCTATCATCGTAGAGAACCTCAAAGGACATGGGTTTGTTTTGTAATTTACTCCTGTCTTCCTGTAGGTGATGGGTTCTGTGATGACTATATCATTGGGCAGTTTTTAGATTTCCGTTCAATTTATTTATGTCATCCACATTTCAACATCATTCCTGTGAGATAAAGCAAAGCTTTACTAAGGAAGTAACCAAGCCAGGTCATTGCTTTGCAATGGACTGCAGGCCTGCAATGGGGCTTCTTGTGTGAGGAATGCGTACTTGAAGGTGTATCGTAGGAACTCAGATCTGGATCATATTTCGGTGCTTAGATGCTCTGACACAAAGCATCCCTTTGGAGGAGCTTGAGTCAAATAAACTATGCCTAGGCACTTGCTAAATGTTATTTGCTTAGCATGTATATGTGTGTGTGCACCGGAGAGCAACCTCAGGTGCTGTTCCTCAGGCACTACCAACTTTGATTTTGAGACAGGGTCTCTCATTGGACTAGGACTCCTTCAGTAGGGTAGAGTGACAGCTCTAGCTCTATTTAGTTGTTTCTTTTACAAAAAAAAAGTAATAAAGACAAAACCCAAAAATTCCGTATGGTATCAGTCATGTGGAAGCAGAAGAACATTTGTGTATAGAAATGCATGGGGTAAGGCCTGCCTAGGACATTAACGATAGTCTACAAAGAAATGCATGGGGTAAGGCCTGCCTAGGGCATTAACGATAGTCTACAAAGAAATGCATGGGGTAAGGCCTGCCTAGGGCATTGAAGATAGTCTACAAAGTTGGCCCCAAATTACCCTGCAGCCACTTGAAAGGGAGACGCACAATTGGTTACAAAACTCAGTTACAAGGTAAAAAATATATCATTGTTCTGGATGAATGTGGCTATTTCTGTTACTGTACAGGGAGAAGTTCTCCTTTTGAAGGGACTTGAGCGTTGGCAGTCTAATGTCACCTGAGAAAAGCCCTGGTGTGTTCTCCAGGTTGTCTAAAAATAATTCCGTTGATGAGTACGAGCAGAAACTTCATAGGACACCACTTTTATACACTGTGAGGAATTAAAACTCAGGATGGGTTGCACAAGCAAATGGAAGAAGTCTAGTCTCTGCAGTACTCCTGATACCTGCTGGGTAGAGCTGTGTTGCTGATCTGACCCTGCAGTGGCCACTGTGAGCAGATTTTGAATTCTTCAATCAAGGGAGTGATTGAGGCTTCTGTATGCCGTGGTGTATGGGCAGTGCAAAAAAAAAAATGTGAGAGAAATTCTTCAAATGCTAGTTTCCAGGGTTGAGGGTGTAACTTGGTAAAATAGCACTTGCCCAAAATTTGGCACCCTGTATTCAATCCTCAGCATAGCAAATTTCCCCAAAAGTACCAAAAAATGGAAAAGTCTAATATCTACCATCCAACTCTAGAGGTGAAACTCATCTTCAAATCCCCATAAAGATTCCAGTTTATTTGTAGTCAATGCTAACATCCATTTGAATGAAATCTGACAGTGTAAAAAATGCCTGGGAACAAGGGAGTGTGGAGTTGCTTTGGATTAGCATTGTTCTGTGAGGACATGCAAATTATGTCAGAGTTGGTTATATTAGATTTATTCATGTGTATGAAGTCTGAAGAATATTTCCTTTCTGTATTGGTTGCTCTAGAGCTTGTACTGAATCTCTGTGGTAGCTATGTCAAGCCTCACCATACCAGGTGAGCCTTTCTAAAGAGCACCCAGGAGGCTGAGGCATTGAGTGCAAGGACACACACACACACACACACATACACACTGAGTTCACTGTCATAGAAAATGAAGTGATAGACAGCACCCTTCATCTTTGCTCTTATTCCCAGAACTATGAGACAAAATGTCTCTACTGTTGAAAATATGGCTGTGTGTGACCAGGTGATCTTCAGGCCTACTTTTATTTTGTGAATAAGGAAAGTCAAAGGGAAGGATGAGTGCCCTGGTTTTCTTTCTGTTGCTGTGATTAAGACCATGACCAAAAGCAACCTGGGAGAGAAAAGGTTCAACTTATATTTATTTATATTCTGTTACTGAGGGAAGTCAGAACCAGAACCTAAAGCCAAGAGCTGATGCAGAGGTCATGGAGGGTGCTGCTTACTGGCTTGCTCTCCATAACTTGCTCAGTCTGCTTTCTTATAGAACCCATGACCACCTGCCCTCGGGTGACACTGTCCCCAGTGAGCTGAACCTTCCCACATCAATCATTAATCAAGGAAATGCCTTCCAGACTTGCCTACAAGCCAATATTATGGAGACATTTTCTTAGTTAAGATGATTCCCTCGAGTAGAAAAAGACAAGATCTCCTGAGTAAATTGGGAACATGGGGACCATTGGAGAGGATTGAAAGGGAGGGGGAAGGAAGGGAGGGGAGCAGAGAAAAATGTATATCTCAATAAAATCAGTAAAAAAGAAAAAAAATTTAAAAAGATAATTCCCTCTTCCCAGATATGTATAGGTTTGTGCTAAGTTGACAAAACCAACCAGCATAAAGGGGACAGGGATGTGTCAGATCCAGAGAGGCGGAGCAAGGAGGAAAGTTCCTCTGACCTTAGCTTCTCTGTGCCAACTGCTGGTATTTCTTCTTCAGTCCAGGTGAATCCCAGGAACCATCATGCACTTTCCTGTGTGATTTATTATAACAATGCTGACAGACCTACAGAGGACTTTTGTAGTAGAACACATGCATTGTAGAGAATCTCTTCTCACCCTGTAAAACCCAACACTGGACCAGAAGTTAATAGCTGCTCATTGAATTAAATTTGGTTAGACAGTAGGAAATAGGCTTTGGGTTGTAAATATCACATTGATCTTCCTATGGAAATCACTGTATGGTCCACAGTTGTCCAAACCAAGTAGAAAAGGCCTCTTGGTCTTGGTGGTGGTGGTGGTGGTGAGATAGTTCAGAAATGCAAATCAAAAACCTAAGCATGCTATCAATTGGCAATAGCTGTTCCAACTCACGTTTAATTTTATCTTCTTAAATAGCTTTATGTAGCATCTGTAGATCAATTCTGCTTTTGGTTGATATTGTCCTTTTGTTAAAATCTTGGCGTGCCATTTGTAAGTTTTATACTCTAGGAACTAAAGTGGATAGTTCTGATTATGGTTTATTCATTGTCTTGCCTTGTATAAGATCTTGGCCAGGCGGTGGTGATGCATGCCTTTAATCTCAGCCTTCAGGAGGCAGAGGCAGGCAGATCTCTGTGAGTTCGAGGCCAGCTTGTTCTATAAGATCTAGTTCGAGGACAAGCTCCAAAGCAACAGAGAAAACCCTATCTCAAAAAAACAAAACAAAAAATAGATCTTTTCCTCCAAATTAAGACATTCTCTCCCAGAGGGATGAGAGATTCAGAAGGCTCAGGAGGCTAAGGAGGCTTGCAAGGCTGGGGAAGATTAGAAAGCTGTGATTCACAGGGAGAGTCATCCATGCAGCTGCGTGAAGCCTGGCTGGGGTGCTGCCGTGCAGCCTTCATGAGTCTACACCCATCTTGGGGTGGGTCCTTTGTCACCCACACACCTGTAAGTAACCCCTTTCCCATCCTCCTGCAAATAACCTCAGTAAGCTCTGTGGTTCATCAGCCTGGACTTGGGTAGAATCATTTGTTTGGGATGAAGAGACACTTGTTCACATCATCCCAGGAGAGATCATTAAAAGACCTTTCTTTCCCATTGTTTCACTTTTCGGCCCTTGAACATCATTTCTGTTAGCTCAGAGGTGCATTTGATGAAGATCAATATAACTTGAGCAACGTGGCCTTGAGAACTAGAAATGCTTCTCCTCACAGCCCAGAGCCTTGCTCTGGATTAGAAGTTAATTATGAACTTGGTCGCAGGAGTGATTTTATTTGTTTGTTTATATTCTTGGAAGGATCATTTACAAATAATGGGGTTTGCCTTCCCGTGGTTCCCGCTGGGCGTGGCAGTTCTAGTTTAGGGAACTTGGGCCAAGCATGGGTTACTGGACTAGAGATGGACATGGGTCAGCAAAGGGGCTTTATGTATTTAAGCACACTCACTGTCAGGCAAGAGGCAAGGGCCTTGACTACTGGCTTTGCTATTAGTTATTAATACAACTTCGAAAAATCATTTAGCCTCTTCTAGTCTTTAGGCCTAATGGCTAGAACAGATTCAAACTTCAGAGCACATGCCAGTCTCTTAAGAAGCTCACCGAAGTGACAGTCTGTCAGCCTCACCAGCTGATGATCCTCTGTTGCGGGAGTCCTGGGTTGGAAATCAGCAACGTGCCCATTTTGCATGTTCTGTTCTGATAGAGCTTGGACTGTGGCTCATATGGTCACAAATACGTGTCATATGTCGTGAGCTAGCACTTTCCTAACTGTGGGAGGTGACCCTCTAATGCTCTGGAGTTTCTTTTAGTAGAAATTGGGAAGCCATTTAATGTTGAACAAGAGAAGAGAAAGTACCAGAAGCATCAAGGAGTGAAGAGTAGCCAAGTTAGAAAGGTACCGTCTGTGTTTTTAGGTGCTTGTTACACTCACATATGCTGGCTGGAAAACACCATCCTGCCTCCTCACTTGCCAGTCAACCTGAACAAATAGAGCACTGGGAGCTCATCTTTCTCTTGAAGCGCTGGTTCTTTGAGGAGGGTAAACTTGAGTGGCACAGGGGTTTTGATGCTGATGGCTCAACCTGAACCGTCAGAGGATAAGTGTGTTGATTTCACAATCGTAAGGGCGAGGTCATTCTCTCTATTATGATATAGAGTAAGAAGACCATTCTTAAGTCCATTACTCAGGAACACACATTAAAATCTATTCCTGCATGGTTTTGTTTATTCATTACTGCAGTCCAAAGAGGGTACGTGGAAAATTCCACAAATAGAGAAGCTGTAATTTTAAATTCCATGCCATTCTGAGTAGTGTGCTGAAATCGTGTGCCATCTTGCTCCATTCCCCTGGAATATGAACGAACTGTTTGTCCAATGTATCCGTACGGTATACTGTGTTCACTGGTAATCCTTGGGAAGCCATGCCAGTAGTCAGATCAAGGGTGTGGGTTAGAACATACTGTTGAAAACACTTTGTTTGTAGATACTACCCTTTGGAAGAAGAAGCCATGGTTTCATACAGGGTTCATACACTAAGATTTGGATGTAGTTTCCCTCCCAAAAGTTAACATGTTAAAAGCGTGCTCACCACTGTAGCGGTGCTAAAGTGATGGAAGTTTTAAGAAGTAGGCCTGGTGAAGGCCAGTGAGGGTTTGAGGGCCTTGATGGTGGACTTGTGTGTGAGTTTCTTTTTCCTTAGGAGCATGTGATGCTGTTGGGGTAGGAGAGAAGCTTAATGCTGAAGAGCACTTGCTGCTCTTGTGGGAATCTGGGTTCCGTTCCTGGCACCCACATGGTGGCTCACAACCTTCTGTAACTCCAGTTCCAGGAGACCTGACACCTTCTTTTGGGCTCCAGAGACACAAGACACAAAAGTGGTGCCCATGTATTCATGAAGGCAAAACACTCATCCAGAAAAATAAAATAAATAAATATAAAACATGAACATGCTTGGATTCTTGTCTTATTGTAATGCAGTTGGATAGGGTTGGGGACTTGCCAGGATCCTAGCTTATGCCCTTTGATTTCTAGTGCTATGAGCTAAATAATAATCTTAATAAAGTAGCCAGCTTTGAGGGTTTTGCTGCAACAACAAAACGGACTAGTATAAGTAGTTCATCTTGGAATATATCTGCTGAAGATAGGGGTTACTGTAATAGGAATCCTAGTTTCTCTTTTACTTATTTAAAATATATCCCAGACCAGAAAGATTGCCAGGGAGAAACTAATTCTTCACAGAAACAAAATAATTTTCCTAAAGATACTGTAAATTGAAAAGAGTCTAGATAGTTACTCCCTGTGAACTAATATATTCCTTTCTTGCTGGTATTTGCTCAATAAACATTTTTGGGTGAGGGCTCACTCACGTCACTTCAGATACTTAAGTAAGACTTTTATTTATTCAAGCATCTTTGAAAATTCTTTGAAGAATCATATTTTAATGTTTTGTTTCCACCAAGTAGGTAATGAGAACAGTACGAAAAGGAT
The DNA here is from genome assembly GCA_001685075.1 of Bramus lutescens. Classification (NCBI taxonomy): domain Eukaryota; kingdom Metazoa; phylum Chordata; class Mammalia; order Rodentia; family Cricetidae; genus Bramus; species Bramus lutescens. Next base: position 279,829 of record LOEQ01000691.1, on the reverse strand, counting down.
GAAGTTTGTGGAAATTAGCTGAATTGCTAGATTAGGAGGAAACTGGCTGACATCATTGATTCAGCTTTATTCATTCTTGATCTATATGTATATCTCAGTAAAAAATATCTTCATAGTATAGTGCCTTTGGCGATTTTGTAATAATTCCAAAGAAGGGCCTTGTCATTGTGTAGAAACAAACCAAACCCAAGCACATCCATCACCCTGTGTATGTGGAACTCCTCTTTAGAATTTCCCTTCAAAGTGAGATTATGATCCGCAGGAGAAAACCTGTTTCATGGCTTCAGGGTTACACCTCATTTTTATGAAATACAGCATTACTCAATGTGATTACCTACCCCGTTTGGCAAGCTTGGCTCTGCATGCCTGCTGGTTGCTTCTCTGTGTTCAGTCCTTCAAGGTTGACAGTTTGCAGCCTCTGGGCTATTGGGTGGCATGGGAGCCCAGAAGACACCCTAGCAGGGAGGTTTAGTACGTCAGAGCAGTCTCCCTGGGCTTCTGGAAGAAGTGCTCGCTTCCAATGAAGAAAGGCCAGCACACTGGAATGGAAAATTTTTGAAACACTCAGTGTAAAGCAAAAATGATTCACTCCCGAGTCCATGATTTGATTAGTGGTTGTTGATGAAATGCCTGAATGCTGAGGGGCTAGAGTTTGACCAGACAAGCTCTAACAGAGAGCTGGGTGACCTCTACAATTCCATCAAAGGGTGAGTGATCGAGTTTGTGTGTGTGTGTGCACGCATACACACACTCATGCACACATTCATGTGCCTCTGCTTGCACTTGTGTGTGTGTAATCCAGTTGATTTATGTTCTGCCCTCAGTGTCTTGGGCTCAGCAGTGCATGAAGGAAGGGTGATTGCCTGGGCAAGGCAGGGCTTGCTACATGAGGTGGATTACTGTCACAGCACTCCAAAGTGAAGAGAAAAGCTGCATATAAAGAATATGGCCTTTGCTGCCATCAAGGAAAAAAACAGTCAAAATATAGAGCTGCTTCCATAGCAACAATGCTATTTTTTAAGTATAGTTAGATCCTAAGTACACCCTTCCCCCAAAGACATTCGTGTGTCAGGACAACTCTCACAGTGGTTGCAGTTGGAGAAGGCTTTTAATTAATCTTTTTTCCCCCTAAGGACAGGCTGTTTATTTGATATTAAAATTGTTACAAATTATAGATCTCAAAAATGAAGACTAGGATTGTTCCGCGATTAAAACCATTTAGTAGGGATTTAAAATGGGGGAGTAATGGTTACCAGAAAATGAATTTTTGTCATTTATGTGTTGTCTAATTTTAGATCTTTAAGCTCAAAGTAGAGAATTAGTATGTAAGAGGGAAACTTGAGTTAGCCATGTATGAGATATTTCATCAAAACCAGATAATTTCTGATGCTGAAGTATTAGCTTCTCTTTTAACCTCTGCAACTAGTTTGTGAGATGATCATCATGTGTTTGGAAAGAGTAAAAACATATATCTCCTTACATCGTGTCTGGGAGAGAAGCCATAGGCGAATTTTGGTGAAAAGATGAAGTAACCTATGGAAGAAGCCAGGCCTGGCAGGTGACGAAGCTTGGTCCTATTTCTTATGTAGGGATTGGCCTCTCCTCCTTGGTCTCCACTGTCTTTGGTTCAAGAGTTGGGTGAGGTGGCACCAGTTGCCTCGGGCAGGGTTTGCAGCTCTGTCTTCACTCCTAGCCTGTTCTAAGTCAAACAGTGACTGACTGACTTGGATCCTCCCTTTCCCTGAAGAGTGGTTGGCCCTGTTGGTCGTTCTTGCCCATAGACTCCGTCTTCTTTGTGTCTAGATGTTGACCAAGCCCTTGACCTTCCATGGTGGTGGTTCACAAACGTGAACTTCCAGTAGAGTCATAACTTTTTCTGCTGCTCTGTGGGACCTCTCAGACCCAGCTGTCCTAGTTGAGTTAGGTTTTGCTTTGCTGGGCTTGTGAACTGGCTGTCAGACTTCCTAATGCCAGAAGCTATGGCCAGGAAATAGCTGACTTACTGGATACCATTTTTCTCTTGATGCATTGATAGGCTTCTGTTATTGAATCTCAAGATCTGCAGGGACTACATTAGCCTGGGCAGCATGATACCACTTAGCAAAGATTTAGTAAAGAGGTTAGGGCTTGTCCTGGCCACAGCAAGCCTTTAGGGAGATCAGGGCTGCCTTCAGGGCTGCTGTTTATGTTCTGTTGTTGGTTTGTCTGTCAGAGTATCAGTATTATTTTTTAAGATGATCAGATATTTTATTATAAAAGTATAGCTTTAGTCAGGTATAGTACAGTTCTATAAAATTCCAGCATCATGGAAACTCAGTCAGGGGGATTACAAGTTCAAGGCTAGCCTGGGCTATATAGTGTGAACTTATCAAACAATCAAGAAGAGTACAGTTTCTCTTACAGTATTCTCCCTGTTCATTTCTTTGAGTCCTGCTTTTCTGTCTATCACTAACTGCACCCCAAGAGCCCTTTAAAAACATGGCTATAGCTCTTACTGTTTGGTGCTGTTGAAGATGTGAGTCAATATTGTCAAGAGTCAAAGTGGGACTCAGCCCTGGGTCTGCAGGGAGCTCCCCTGGGCATTTTCAGTGGTGTGTTCTTAGATTATGTTGTCTGTGTAGTCTTTCTGAGTCCAGTTTACTCCTGTGCCAAATGACGACAATAATGTCTTGTTCATTGGCTTTGGTGAAGGTGAAATGAAACATAACACACCATGCCTGGTGCATGGTAAACATTCACTAAATGATGGCAGCCAAACACTTTTGTACCTTAGTGTCTTCGTTCATTTTTTTTTCTTGCTATGACAAAGTAGCCAAGGCAGAGTGATTTAAAAGCCAAAGATTTGTTTAGCTCATGGTTCTCATGGCTGGAAAGTCTAAGCAGTGTGGTTCTGGAATCTTTTGAGGATAGGCACCAGGTGGTGGTGAGAATGCAGGAGCATGTTTGAGTGTGATGAGTAGGTGCACATGGAAGAGGCCAAATGGTTGGGTAATCCTGCTTCAAAGTAATCGACTCCTGAGTGGCCAGTCCAGCCCCATGGCAGCCAGGAATCCCCAGGAAGCACAGCAGTGGACACTTCTCAGAGTCTCCACCTCCCAACACTGTTGCATTGTGGCCTGGGCGTCCATCGTGAGAATCTTTAGGGAGCGTCGGATTCCCAGACATAACACTTTGTGCAACTCAGTGTCTTGAGTTGGATTCTGTGGTGGAGTATCTAATCACCAGTTTACCATGCAGGGAGTCATCAGCACCTCATAGAATCAGAGGAAGTGAGGCAACCAGAAGCCATTGTCACCCACCCCACAAATATTCATCAAAGCCATACTATCTCTAGTACTCGAGATTCCACTGGGTGGACAACCTAGACAAATTCCGGCCTTCACTAAGTATATCCTCTGCCTAACTGGGGAAAGCGGGCAATAAATATAGTAAATTAAGGAATTAAGTTATTTTTGAAAGCATTAATACCACCGGGAGAGAAAAGGGGAAAAGAAAAGTAGAGCTAAAGGACATGTTGATTTAAAGGAGTCTAGTAGGGAGGGGGGCATATATTGGAAGATTTCAAGTGAAGGTAGCCATATAGTGTGTGGGAACATTCAAGGCAGGACAGCTCTGGGCATCCAGACCAGCTTGACCAGAGAGGTGATAAAAGGGTGAGAGAGGGGATAGAGAGGCCCAGGGCTCCGATGTTTGCTCTCAAAGGAAGGGGAAGGGCTGCCTGTAGAATGTGACATGATCTGATACACCCCCTCCCATCTGGGTCCACTCTGTTTTTCTGTCTCTCATTAGAAAACAAACAGGTATCTAAGAGATGATAATAAGATAAAGCAAAAACTTAACATTAGAATACGACCCCCCAAAAAAAAGGAAAAAAAGGAAAGATAAAAAAAAACAAGGCACAAGAAACATGCAGAGCCCCACTCTTTTGCACTCTGAGAAATCCCATAAATAATCCAAATTGGAAGCCTGTGTGTGTGTGTGTGTTAAAATAAAAATAAGATTAAAAAGTGAGGCCTGATATGACATTACGACATTATGAGACAAGGGACTTCCTGTGTTCATTTCTTGTTGGCCATCTAGTGCTGGTCATGTAGCCTACCCTTAAGAGTAATTTGTTTGCTCACTAAGACTCCCTTGGAGAAAACTAAATTTTCCTTTGAAAGTGTGTATTGATTGGAGACAGCTTCTGGGTGAGGGGTGGGGCATATGTCCACTTCTCCTTTCAGCTGTAGGACTCCATCTGGTGCAGACCCATGCAGGTCCTGTATGTGCCGTCACAGTCTCTGCGAGTTCCTATGTGTGCTGATTGTGTTCGTTTAGATGGCCTTCATTCCTTAGTGTTCCCCATCCTCTCTGACTATTACACCCTACCTCCTCTTCTGTGGGGTTCCCTGAGCCTTGAGAGGGAGGATTTGATGGAAACATCTCTTTTTAGGCCTGAATGTTCCACTCTCTGCATTATGTCTGGTCGTGGTCTCTGTATTTGTTTCTGTCTGCTGCAGGAGGAAGCTTCTCTGATGATGACTGAGCAAGACACTGATAACAGAATGTCATTAGGAGTCATTTTATTGCTACTTAATTTTTTTCCCTTAGAACAGTAGTATTTGGTTTTCCCCTAGGTCTCTAGATATCTAGTCTCAGATTCTTAGTCACCCATGCAGTGTCAGATATAGGTTCCATCTTGTGGAGTGGGCCTTATATCAAATCAGATACTGGTTGGTTACTCCCACAAGTTTTGTGCCATCAGTACCCTAGCATATCTTTCAGGCAAGACACCATGGTAGGACAGAGAGCTTGTGGCTGGGTTGGTGTTTCTGTTTCTCCTTTGGTAGTATCCAGAGTACCTTCCTGTAGCAAAGACACTGGTGTGTAGGGGTGAAGGCTCTGTTCAGGCTCCAGCTTGACTTCTCCATGGTCAATGGGTTGTGTAGGTGCTGTCTTAAGCAATAGGGCCTCGCTGTCAGTTTGTGGAGAGCAACTTCTCCTCTTGCCAAAAGTCTGGGTTGTTTGGGACCCCTTTGGCCAAGAACTCAATTAATTGTAACCCAGTTCTGGTACTGTAAGCTTCATTTGGTAACAAGAGATGTTCAGGTGGGGCTCTGTCATCCCCATGATTTGGCTAATCTTATGTGAATATTTTAGGAAGCTTCTCCTGTGTTAGGTTTCCATACTGTCCCTCAAAGAGCCTTAATTTTAGCTGTCTCTCCCTTGTTCCCTTCTTTGCTTCCCTCCTCTGCTTGATCCTCCTACCCCAGCCCCTCCATCCATTTGTAACTTTCTATTTCCCTTTTCTAGCGAGATCTAGCATGTGACACCCCCCCCATACCTAACCTCTGTGGTGTTATAGGTGGTAGCTTGGTTATCCTTGACTTAACAGTTAATATCCACATAGGTGAGTGCATACCATATTTGTCTTTTGGGGGTCACCTTACTCAGGCTAAATTTTTCTAGTTCCATACATTTTCCTGTGAATTTCATGATTTTATTTTTTTAATAACTGATGTGTAAATATAGCACATTTTCTTTATCTGTTGAGGACATCTATTTTGTTTACAGTTTCTGGCTTTTGTGAATACAGCAGCAATGAACATAGCTGAGCAAGTGTCTCTGTGGTAGCATGAAGTGTCCTTTGGTTATATGCCTGAGTGATATAACTGGATCTTGACATAAATCTAGTCCTATATTCTTGACGCACCACCACATTGATTTCCATAGTGGCTGTACACTGCTACCAGCAATGGATGAGTGTTTCTCTTACTCCACATCCTCACCAGCACGAGTTGTCCTTTTTTTTTTCTTAGCCATTCTGATGGGTGCAAAATGAAATCTTAAAGTGGATTTGATTTCCATTTCCCTGATGGCTCAGGATGTTGAGCATTTCTTTAAGTGTTTCTCAGCCATTTGAAATTCTTCTGTTGAGAATTCTCTGCTTAGATCTGTACCCCAGTTTTCAACTGGGTTATTTGTTTTCTCAATCTAGTTTCTTGAGTTCTTTATATATTTGGATATTAGTCCTCTATCGGATATGGAGTTGATAAAAATATTTTCCCATACTGTAGGCTGCTGCTTTGTCTGAGTGCTGGTGTCTTTTGTTATACAGAAGCTTCTTAGTTTCATGAGGTCTCATTTATTAATTGTTGATCTTAGTGCCTGGGCTAGCCGTGTTCTGTTCAGAAGGTCTTTTCCTGTGCCAATGAGTTCAAGATTATTCTCCACTTTCTCTTCTGTCAGGTTTAATGTATCTGGCTTTATGTTGAGGCCTTTGATCCATCTGGAGTTGAGTTTTATGCAGGGAGATAAGTATTCATCTGTCTGGATTCTTCTACATGGAGCCATCCAGTTTGAATAGCAACATTTGTTGAAGATGCTATCTTTTTCCAGTATGTATTTCTGGTTTCTCTATCAAAAATCAGATATCCATAGGTGTGTGGGTTTATGTGTGGGTCTTCATTTTGAATCCCTTGATCCGCAAATTTGTTTTTGTGCCAGTAGCTACTGTAGCTCTGTAGTACATTTAGGGGTTAGGGATGGCGGGGATTCTAGCCTATCTCTTATTATTCGGGATCTGACTCCTGCACAGGCTCACTGGCCGCATTGGAGTGAGCAGAGGAGAGGGAGGGTGTGGATCGCTGAGGATACCTTTGACCCCCTAAGTTGGAGTCAAGTTTTAAATTGTAGGTCTGCCTACAGACCATTCTGTGTGTTATTCAGAATTGGAGAGATGTTGATGAGGTGACAAGGAAGGTGTGTAAGGTGCTTGTCACCAAGCCTGATGACCTGCATTTCATCCCTTGTCACCAAGCCTGACACCTGCATTTCATCCCTTGAACTCATGTAGTGGAAGGGGAGAACCTGTTCCCACAGATTGTCGTTGGACTTCAATACATGAGCTGTGACAGGTATAACACACACACACACACACACACACACACGTAAAAAATGTAATAAACAACAAATTGAAGGGACTCTTCAGGGAAATTGTGAAACTATCCTTCACACTCTGAGAGCTAGGATTTAGGCTATACAGGAGGGAAATGTGCTGATTTTTGTTTATTTTACTAACAATGTATCTTTGGGGATAAAAGCCGAAGCAGTTTTGTAGCCTAAAATTACTCTTGAGTTGTTGGCCTAAATTAGCTTGGTCTGTGTTTGGGTTATAGATGGATACTTCATGTAGGAAGCAGGAGCTCATTATTTTGAATGTGAGATATTACTAAGAGTTAAATTCTCTAGGTCTGGCCAACTGCGAAGTTAGCCAGACAGTCCTGGGACCACAATGCCAGCTGTGTTAAAATGAGACCTGTGGTCATGGATCACTTTTACCTAAAGAAAGATAACATTGTGAAGTCATCTAATTTTAACTGTTAGGGTGAAAAAAACTAGTTTGTCTTGGGTTTGTCTTGCATTAGGCCATTGTTTTTAATTGTTGTCAGGGCTAGTCTAGCCCTGAAGCCTTTCCCCCATAGTATCTTACTGGCATTGAAATGCACTTGCATTCTTCCTGAGGTTAAATTGGAGTTGTTATAAATTAGCTGGTATGGGGCTGGAGAGATGCCTCAGTGTTTAAGAGCAATGGTTGCTCTTCCAGAGGACCTGGGTGTGAGTTCTAGCACCCTCGTGGTGATTCCCAGCCATTCGTTTGTAACTCCAGTTCCAGGGGATCTAGGGACTGCTTCTGGCCTCTCCTGGCCAGAGGCATGGATATAGTACATAGACATGCATGCAGGCAAAACACCTACACACTAAATTAACTAAAATTTAAAAGTAGGCGAATATTTAAAACAACCCTTTAACACATTAATCTTCAGACGCGATTTTCTAAATATTTTAAAGTAATAATTAAAAGTGAGATCTGCAGGAAATAAAGATTAGTCAGTATACAGATAGCAACTGAATGGTCCAGAGAAAGAGTGATTATCTAAGTTTTGGATAAGTTTGTCTTCTTTTTCACTGTTTGCTTTTTGCCTCATGATTGCAGATCTCTCTGTGACTGGGCTAACCATGAGAGTCACACGCTCACCACTGTTACATTTATTTTCTGTGCGTTTCCTCTGGTATTGGTTACCTTTCTCCTTAAATACATTCATGTACTGTGTCTGACCAAACCAAAGCTTAACCAGGAGAAAAATAAGATTCCTTCAAACTTGAAAACAAAACTGCAGTGATGGTTGGTGTGTCCTGACACTAGGAAACTTTTTATAGGTTTTTGATCATTTCAAACATATAACCATCCAGGTAGTGGTGGTATAGGCTTTTGAACCCAACACTCAGGAGGCGGGGCAGGCAGATCTCTGTGAGTTTTAGACCAGTCTGGTCTATAGAGTAAGTTCCGGGACAATTGGGTCTGTACAGAGAGACCCTGTCTTAAAAAAACAACCCCCTCAACATAGACCTTCCCACTTTGCTTTCATTTATTCTACTTTAATGAGGAAATCAAAAAAGCATATGGATCAGTTGCCAGTAAATGGCTGCTTGGCAGGGTGGAGTTTCTTTGGGTTATCTGTTCTCTCTCTCTCTCTCTCTCTCTCTCTCTCTCTCTCTCTCTCTCTCTCTTTTACTAAGAGTGGCAGTTCTCCATAATAAATCACAGCTCCTTCCCTCTTGGTCAGAAATTCAAGATGTCAAGTGGGAAGTACTATTTGAGGTGGTGCTGCCTGCAGGTTGGAGATGCTTTCTAATTTCAGCCTTGTATTGGCAATTAGTGTAACAAGTATGTCTGAGCTTGAGCTGGTGAGCACTGTCTGGTGGTGCTTCTTAAAATAAGCTGCTTCATGGGCATAAGACCAGCACCCCAGGAATCCCGTGGAGATCCGTTCATATGCTGTGTAAGTAAATCTGTATATGGACCAAAGTGTGTAAAAATGCCAAAAGCTTTAAATACTAAAGAGATATGCCAGCCAAGCATGTGGGAAGTGGGGGTGGGGAGTCGGTCTTAGACATCAGATGGGTTGGCACTGAATGATGGGTAAGATTTTGCAGGTCATGGTTGCTAGCGCATGTGTGTCAGTCAGAGCACAGATTGAGCACCAGTACAGGGACAGGGCATTATGGGTGCTGATGACTCCCACTGGCAGACTTTCGTCTCCCCCCCTTCCCTGTTGACCTTTCATTTGCTTTTCAAGACTCAGTTAAACCTCATCATATCCTCCCCGAGGAAGACTTATGGTTTGGACATTACATGTTCCCCCAAAGACTCATTATTGAGGCTTGGTCCCTAATTGGTGACCCCAGTCATTGTGAGGCAGTTATGAAGGCTCTAATCCACTGAGTGAGACATAATTTGATGGTGTGATATAGGGGTGATGGAGACTTCGAGAGGTGGGGCCTAGATGTGGGGAGGAGGTCCTTGGGGCATGACCTTGGGGCCTCTTTCACTTACTGGATACTATGAGGTGAGTGGATGCCACACCCTCTGCACCATGAAGATCTGCCTTATCACAAATTAAAAGCAGCAAAACCAGCCGGCCACAAACTGCAGCCTCTGAGACCATGAGCAAAAGTAAGTTGTTCCTCTTCCCTGTCTCTCGCATTTTCTGTCCCAGTGTTGAAAATCTGAAGACAAAGGCTACTTGAGCTGTTTCTGGATATTGGAATCAGACCCTCACTTGTTGTACTCTTGGTCAAGTTACTTAACAGTGAGTGAAGTTTCTATCAACACTGCATGGTAGCAGCATTGTTGGTCTTCATTGTTGGCTCAGTCTTTCATCTCTGAGCTATCCCCATGAGGCAGGAAATACTGTCTGTCTCATTTCCCCGACCGAGGGAACTGATGTGCAGAAAGTAAATTGCGTAAGGGCATGCTGCAAGAATGTGGCCATACTGGGAGTTGGACCCTGGTACTTGTACTTCAGAAATGGCGCTCTTTACTGTAGCCAGCCTTGCTGCACCGCCGTGTGTTTATCCACAAAGCTTCATGGCATGATTTCCTGCAGGACTCAGCATGTGGAGGTTCTCAGAATTGGAAGGCATGGTAGTCATATTTTCCATCCCTTTAATTTGAGAGGTTTTTCTTGTCCATTTTTCTCAGGTAGTATTTGATGCAGATTTCATACGTTAGGCTGGAAGCGTCTTGAAGACAGAGACTCCACATAGCCTGGGTCCCCTAGTAGTGCAGTAAATGCTTGCTGAATGAGTAAACACATGAATTATTTTGATCCTGTTATAGGAAATCAGCTCTGTGGAGTGGCTCCTATCTAGGGCTTCCAGGCATGCACTGCAGGGTTGAAGACAGCCCTTAGAAACTATTGCCTTTGTGTCTTATGCACATTAGTATCCTCCCTTCAGGCTCCACCTCCTTGGTTATGTAATGGGAGTAATAAATACATTTGTTATAAAAACCAAGGGGATAATGCCTTTCAAGGGCTGGACAGAATGCTCGGCATATGATAAGTCAACAGTTCCTATTATTTTTAGTGAATTATTTCCAAAAGTTAGGTGCTCTGCCTCATGTTAGAGGTATAGAGGTAAAGGTTGTTTTTTTTTCATTCAGGAACTACACATAACACAAGACAGAACAATCACCAGATACATAATTCTCTACAGTAAGGAACAGTAGGCAGAGCTTGGGTAAACTGCAGGAAGAGAGAAGAATCTTCAGCACTTTGGTGGGGAGATGGGTAACCTGGGTTTTGACAGATGAACAAACTTCATAAGACAGAGCAGGAATAGGGTCCTCAAATGCCAGGATTCTGGATTTAATTGAATAGGGAATGGGAAGTCATTGAAAGTTTCTGAGTGGGAGGGTGACATCAACAGAGCTGTCCTTTAGGGAGATTAATCTGACAAAAATATGTAGGATGAGTTAGTGGGGAGAGAAGCTAGGAAATAAATATCACATAGACCTTTAGTGGAACCTCCTACGCGGGCTAGAAATCCACTCTGCAGCAGCCCGTACAGATGGTCATCCAGCTGATGCCTGAACCTTCCAGCAATGGGAAGTTCACTACCTCATCAGACACTCCCTCTTTTCTGTTCTCCCCTGCTTCACTCTTACCCATCCATTTCCATCATCCACCCATGCACCCATCACTTAAATGTTTCCTCTGTGCCTTATGAGGCTAGGTCCTGGGAATGTAAAGCTGAGTATCGTTGCCTTGAGAATCTCACAGTCCAGTAGTCATGTTTTGTTGGTTTGTTTCTTTGTTTTTGTTTTTGTCCATTATTGAATAATCCTGATGACTGGAAATTGTTTTTTAGCTTGAGCCTGAATCGGTTCTTTGAGTCTTTGTCTTGCTAGTTCCATTTTTTTTGTTGTAGTTTTTTGCTTTCTTTCCCCCATTGTATGCCTTCATCTCCTTGCACACATCTTTCTTTCATGTTCACAAACTTGTGTTAGAGAACTTTCTTCTCTGGGAAACTAGCTCCTTTATGAGAGTCTCATATGGTAGATTGTAAAATTTAAGAAGCTGAGTGAGGCTTTGGAAGTCATTTGGAACCTCTATCTCAGCCCTCATCACTCTAAGGTAAGATTTGAGTCACAAATCAGTTGTGACTTGCCTCAGATCACACAGCTGCCGAGTGACAAAGCCAGGGCAGGCACTCAGGCTTCCCAGTGTCCAGACTTGCAAGGCTCTAAGCTGTCTGTCTCACAGCTCCTCCCAGATGCTCTACACATTTTTAATATCTCTCAAAAGTTGAGTGTTCTGATGCAGTTGTGTTCTGATCTGGATAGAGAAATGAGCTAGAGTTCTAACGATCACTAGTGCAGTGGTCCAACTTCATGTGACCGTCACGCTTATATTCCAGTGGCCCCTGTGGGTTTTGTTGGACCAGTTTCAAGATGCCAAAACGGAACCTCGTAGGAATGAAGTGTTTACTGACTCTTGGCCATAGAGCTAGTGCATGGGCATGCTGGGTAGCACTGATTGCAGTATCAGTTCATCGATCTCTTCTCTAGAAGGGCCCTGACCAGAATTTCTGACCAATCATAACGAAGATGCACTAAATGAAGCCGAGTATTTATGAGCCTGTGTTGAATGACCAGCATCAGATTCTCTCCATTCTTCTACCTCTGGAAGAGTCTTAAAATCTGTCTTAAAATCTGAATGGAGGACCATCACTTTCATTTAAATGTCACGCCATTGGTTATACATGATCTCCTAGAGCCAGAGTGGAGTAAAAGCTCTTCAGGGGAACCTGTTTTCTTGGCTCTGTCTTATGACTCTATCCTTTGTGGGTGGGTGGATGGAGGAGGGGCTGCTAGCAGCATTCATAGAAACCAATCAGGATGTGAGATTAAACAGGCCATGTGTGTGGAGTGACTTGCAAGCCAGCACGTGAACACTAATCCTGTGTTCTAAAATAAGGATGAGGTCCGTCTTGCCCTTGAATTCCTCCTGGATGTTTGTCCTCTGTTCTCACCTTCCTCAGGTTCTCCACACCGTGAGGAGAGCCCTCCTTCCTCCTCTCCCACCACTTGAGATGTTACCAGCCTACCAGAGGCCACTTTTGAAAAACAGCTCATATTTTCTGGATTAGAATTAACTTTTCTTCTCAGTACACGTTTTGGCAAGCGTGTTCGCAGCACCGTGGAAGCCCTTATCACAGTCTGGTGAATGTTTGCCCAGATGTGCCCCCAGCCCGAGAGGTCCTTGAGAACACAGGCTAGAGGGATTCAGTCTTATGAATCCCACCTTTGCCTGATTCTAAAGAGAGGTCAAAGTATGCTTCGGTTGGATCTGGTGTTGAACATCCCTCCCAAAATTATATCATGGGAGGCTTTGTTGCTTGATGGGCTTCATCCCCATCAAGATAAAGATGTTGGAAAGGACAGGGACCAAGGGCAGAGCCAAGGAAAAGTGTGGCCCCAAGGAGTGCTTCGTCCATATTATTACCAGAGTATGAATGATCTTGGCTGTTGTTATGTAACTGTGAACCCTCAGACCCAGGAGTGATCCGCATCTGTTCATTCTAACTGAAGCTGCCAGGATTATTACAGAGACTCTCTTCACTGGGGGCTTCTATCCCCCCATCTACCCATCCCCCAGTTTGTTCCGCACACACGGGCAGAATGGTCCTTCTCAGAGCCCAGCAGATCTTATCTTTCCCCTGTTGCCAGCCCTTCAGCTCCAGGCCCATTGCCCTTGGAGCAGGCATCACCCAGCATCCCACCCACCTCTCGGCTTGGCCTTCTCCACAGCCTGTCTTCTGGGTAACTGTGCTTTGTTTCTGCTTCAAGGGCCTTTGGTCCACCTGCTGAGCTTGACAATGTCTTTCAGACGAACTTTCTTCTTAGCTGTTAATTTTCCAACCCTACCTTGATTCTTGGCTTCAGTGCTATTTAGTGCTTCAGGACGTCTTTCCGAATGCCTTCTCTCACAACATCCAATAGGATCCCTTTTTCACCCTGATGTTAGCTGTATGCTTCTTAATTCATTCAATCCCTGCCTGTGCTTTTCTGATGTTGTGGTAAACACAATGGCTGTAAAGAAGACAACGCTTTAGTTTGGCTAGAGCTCTAAAGGGCTAGATGTCCACAGCGGTGTAGAAGTAATGGCTGCAGGCCGCAAGAGCGGAAACTCACAGATCATATTTTAGTCACACACAGGAAGCAGAGTAAGCTAACTGTAAATAGAGCAGGCCAAGAGTTCTCAAGGCCCGTCCCCAGCGACATGCTTCCTCCAGCAAGGCTCCACATCCTAAAGGTCCCCTAACCTTAAACTACAACACTATCTGGGGGACCAAGTATTCAAATACATGAGTTGATAGGGACATTTCTCATTCAGGCTACAACTCAACATTCTCTGAGGAGAGGCCAGGACCTTGTCTGTCTCCTAAGCAGGATGTTCTATGTGCTCCTTACACAGTAGACGTGTATCAGTTCCCCCACTCAGGCGACTCTGAGGTTCTCTGTGCCCTGTACCTTGACTTGGGTGCTTCAGACAGGTAAAGGAACCATTGGGGTTGCTACCTTTAGCCCAGCAAGTGACTGGCTCCCCTGGGAGTGAGATGCTAAGGTGTTCAGAGGGCTGCTGGCAAAAGTGTCTCTTAATTTGCTATTTTATGCTTCAGTTGTCAAGACTCTTGACACCCCAAGTGGACCAGACTTTTTCTGGTCACCAACAGCTTTGTCAGAAACAGGATATAAAAGTTAACTTGACATGATATTCTTAGTGAGTCCCTGTTAGTTTCTTGTTATTATAAAAAATCTCTGCTAAAACTCCATTTTAGTTTTGACAGAAAACTGGCCACTTCTTTAGTTTTCTGAATCTAGAAAGACAGAGAAAACAGAAAGTTGACCTGTCTCCTTGTGTTTGCGGCTACTTTGTGGTCTCTGTGGATCCCCAGAGATTCCCAGAAAGGCTGGAGGCCAGGACAGTCATCTGTCTTTCACCACCTTCTCCCCTTTTTAGATAGTTCTTGTTATTTGTCCTTGTTCTTTTCCCTAGCAAGCCCAGGGAGGTGTTTTCAGGTAGGAAACGGAGTGATGGCATCCGGAATCCTGGTGTTCTCTTCGACTGGGTGGTCCTAGGCAGCCTTTGGCTCCCATCTGTTGATATAGTTGACCTGAATGAACTCGGTGTCTCCCTCCAGCTCTTGGCCCCAGGCAGCTCCATTTCCTGAGTTCCAACCTTGCAGCTCCAGAATGTAGGCTGAGCAGCTCTTTATAAAGTTCAAGGCTTACATATCTGACCTTTCCCATCCTTTCCTGTTGTCCATGGTTGGAAAAGTTGGATTGCTCTCTTTCTTCTTCTTTAACCTTCTAGCCCCTTTCTCCTAGATTTAGTTTATCTTGGGTGTGACCATCCTAACTTTGTATAGACTTGGACTGGCCTTGGAAGTGACTTTGTCCACTCTAAGGCTCACTAACTTGACTAGAACTATATTGAGGTGCCAATGTTTAAATTCGGCTCCAGCTGTTTGGCTTTGGGTAGGACACTTTACCTTTCTGGATTTCACCTCTCTTCCCTTATCTCTAAAATGAGAGCGATGATAGACCTCACTTCTGTGGACACTGTGAAGTGTCAGTAGCTTGGAGGTTAGTAATTTATTTCTGGTGAGCAACCATTCAACGATAGCCCCTTGGAAAATCCCAAGCAGAACTCCATTGAATTCTTTATCTATCTCATCACCATGTAGGGGACTACAGATGAAACTTTGCAGGTCAACACGTTTGCTGCATGAAGAGGAACATGACCACAGTGGGCAGCTTCAGAAGGAAAACTGTAGATGCAGACCAGTGCCCAGAAGGAAAGATTCCGTCTTCTAAGTAGTGCGAGAGACATGATCAGAGCAGCTGCACATAAGGAGGGGAAGTATGTTGCTTGGACAAAGCTAGCCGTACCTCATGTGTCTGAATAAAGTATACAAACACATTTAACTACATGAGCATCGAGTTGTGTTAATATTTTCCAGGCATCCAAGTAAGGATTTATTTATTTTTGTTGCTTTGAAACAGGGTCTCATGGAACCCAAGCTGGTCTTGATTGTTTTATGTAGCCAGGGATGGCCCTGAGCTTCTTGGCTTCTTGTTCTCCTGTCTTCCGGGTGCTGTTTGTTCCAGTATCCCGTTGTGTCTGGAGATATCATTCCTTCCTAAGGACATAGATTCCTGCAAAGCCCATGGCCTGTGCCTGAGTAGATAAAATAGGTAGACAGTGAGGAAGTAAGAGGGTCTGAACAGAATGAAGAGCGAGATCTATTGGATGGGATCCAGATGCAGGGAGTGATGAGAGGCTCTGTTTTCTCATGAGGATGTCACAAAGAGAGGACCCAGTTAAGGAAGAGGACCACGGGCAGAGCAGTGATCCCTGTACACATCTGTCTACCCGTTTGGGGTGTTTTCCTCACCTAGGTTCTTCCATATTTGGTCTCAGTGACTCCAGACCACGTAGTCATTCAGTTTTCATCAAGACACATCTTAAACACCCATTGGATGCTCAACACTCGGGCTTGCACCGATGAATTTGGTACCCATTCAGTCTAGAGAAGCTCATGGTCCATTTCTTTTCTATTGAAGACGTACTCATCAAGGTGGCCTCTAAATTGCTGACACTGGGAGGGTAGGGAGAATCTGGAGCCTCAGAGGCCTGGCGTCTGGCTCCTCTGAAGTTAAATGTGCTGAGCACACCCGTCCCTTCCCTTGTGCTGACTTTGGTCATAGGAAAGTTCTTTGCATTTGCAAGTGACTTAATTTTTTTTCTTAAGAAAAGAATCTCTGAAGGTTTCCAATTCTAAAATTCTGTGATTATATGATTCTAAATTAGTTTAGGAAAGTAGGCAGACAGTTTTGAATGTGTTTCCATGGACACTGTGGATGTTGTGTTGGGGTGTCTGCTTAGTCACATTTGTTGCCATCTGTCATCAGAGAATTGCTAGATTTTGGTCTGAGGGCAACTCAAGGCACTGACGGGGAATCTGCTGTCCTAATATTCAGCTGAAATATTAGAATATTCTAGCAGTTTAGCATAGCTGTCTGACAACATTAAGCCTGCCAGGCAATGTATACTTTACAAAAAAAGCCACAATTACAAGCTTTTACTTATTACAGAAAATAATTTTTAGTGTAAGTCTACCCAATATAATCTGCTTTAGGATATACTTACAATGTTATCTACCATAAATTCACCATTTTTCAAATTAACTGGAGATTTTTGTGTATGTATGTGTGTGTGTGCCAAATTTGGTAACCCTAGGCAGGATCAGTTTATAAACTGTGTTCTTGTGAATGTTTATCACATAATAAGAAACTTTGCAGTCAGTTCTAGTGGATTTATCCATCCTAAGCCCCTACTCAGAAATTGATAATTGTAATTCAAGCATGATATATTTTATTATTTGTAAGAATTTAGTGTTCCTTTTTCTCTCACTGCTAATGAATTGACAATCCTTTCATTAAAGTGACCATAAATATAATGTATGTCTCAAGTCAGTTATTTATGTTTTTAGAAAGCAGATTCTTAAATTAATATTTGGTGAAGTTTGAATTTATAAAGTACTTTATGAATGATTCTTGACTGATAAAACAGGTCTGAAATTGATAGGGGTTAGGACATGTCAACTGAGCTACATACCCACCAGCGTCTATCCCCCAAATAGTATTCTGTAGTTTGTCTTTGATTCTCACTAGCCTTGGAATATTTATATCTATGACCATTCATCATTTCTTCTTTTAAGATCTGGTGCCTATGTGAGGAAGAAGGAAAAATACAGCCCCATGCCTTTGCAAAATGTATAGGCTTTTGGTGATTTAAAGTATGCACTGAAGAGGTCTGCCAAACCCTTGAGGTAACTAGGAATTCCCTGTTTCTTCTTTTGCTACATTTAGTGATGAGAACAAGAATCTTGAGTGCAAATTTGATGTTTTCATGATTATAGTTGATATCCAAAGACAGGGTCTAGAATCTTTATTTAAAAAAAAAAACAAACCTCCATTCAGCCTCAGAATTTCTGCGCTGAGGGTCAGGATCAGCTGTCTAAGGCAGTCCACAGAGTGGGTGCTTCACTCCGTAAACATTCTCTCGAACACATCCTCGTGGCAGGCACTGATCTCTGGGTTGGGAATACAGCTGAGAACAACACAGAAGGTGCTTGGTTTCCTGGGACACCTTGTCCTAAGAGCGAGTGGCAGCCATAACCGAGGAAAGAACTGTTTTCATACAAACATCTCAGATACTGGTGAGTGCTGTAAAGTCTACAAACTAGGTCAGTAGTTTTCTGGCCCAGGTGCCGGGCACGTGCCTAGGGAGATCCTTCTCAACCGGGAGTTTTGTATTGAGACCTGAAGGGTAGGGAAAAGCCAGCTGTGGGAAATTGACTACCTGGAGCCTCTTTTGCCCATTGTGGAAAAGAGGAGACTAGATGGGGGTGTGGCAATGGGATCCACTTGAATTTTTTTTTTTTTTTCAGAAGAGCAAGCTCTTTGAATCCCACCATGGAAGGGATTTTGATAACCTCGCTCCTCCATTACACACAACCACACACACACACACACACACACACACACACACACATATTTCAGGGTTCAAACATTGTCCTGTAAGCACAAAAGGGATTTGGTGTTTGGATCAAGCTTACCCTACAGGGAACACAGGACTAACTTGAAGTATGAAACCAAGGCTCTTTGTTCCTAGTCATTTAAACAACAGGAGTAAATAAGGAAATCTTTGTTTAACAAGAGGTGTCTCCTACACTCTCCCTTGGCTTCACCTCAGGTCTCAACTCCCTGTGTTTGGTTCCTTTGTTCCTTGAGAACCTTTCCTCCTGGTGTCACACCCAGAGTGTAAAGACAGGAAGCAACTGCAGCTGAAGGTGGACGGACAGGAGATATGGAGGTGTCAGACGGCATGCGTGCTTGCTGGTGGGGGCCAGTGGGAACTTACATGTAATCTACAACACTAGCACCATTTTATGAACTTTCCCCAGTGGTCAAAAAAGAGGAAGGGTTAGGGAGGTAGTTTAACAAGCCAAGGTATTTGCCACTAAGCCCAGCAACCTGAGATTTGATCCTTGGAACCCGTAGAAGGCGAGAACTGCTTCCCTCTGTTGACCTCTGATGAAATGATTCTTCATGTGCCATAAATAAATGACTATATTTCAAGATTTAAACTCAAAAAGAGGAGGTTAGAGTTCACATTGTCAGTTGCATTTAGGAGCTGACTTGATCCTTCAGGTTAGTGTGTCATGGGGCTTTGCTCATTGCCATGCTCTGTGCTTGCTGACTTTCAGGGGGTGACACACTGAGGGGGTGACACACTGAGTGGGTGCCACACTGAGAAGTCAGTTTTGTTTTGATTCCCAGCTGTTATGAATTGAAGAGCTGGAAGTGGTCTCAGGGCTTCTGTAGTCACCCAGGGAAGCCCCTATTTTCCTCTTTTCGGATGACGTGTTACTGGAAGGGCAGATGGGTCCCTCTGCATGTGTGGCCATTTCTGCTCCCCAGCGTAATGCTTCTAGCTTTCCCTCACAGCAGAGAGAAAGCAGTTTATCCTAGCAAGACATATTGAGTAAGCTGGCAAGATTGCTCAAGGTCAGGCATAGATTGGCTTCCAGTACGAGGGTATACATTGCAGAGGGTAATATGTCTGCAGATCTCTTGGTGACCCTCTGGTTGGAAGCACTGCTGATGGGACGTACCTTTTTATTAGATTGTGCACCCCTGGAGGATAGGGACTGTGCTTTGTCTGTTCTTGAATACCTTTGTGTTATAAAAAAGACATACAACAATCAATTTATGAAGAGAGTTATTTTGGCTCTGGGAGGTTTCAGTTCACTGCTTGGGGTAAGCAGTACTAACTGGCAAGACACATGGTAAACAATACTCATTCTCCTAGTACCTCGTGTGAGAGACAGAAAGGAGAAGGAGGTCTGATCCTAAAATCCCTTTAGAGCCTAAAACCTTCCCCAGGGCCCCACCTCCTACTAAGATATCTACCACCTCCCTGTAGTGCCAAGCTGGGATTGATTCTTTAAAATGTTGGTGTTTGGGAGGCATTCCAGACCCAATCTGTAGTCCCTGGCAAAGCTTTCTGCAACTGGAAGAGAGACACAAGAATACGGTCACCTTAAATACAACAAGAATCTCCCCACTGACCAAAACAACACAACAACACAAACATAACAGAAGCTCCGTCACGGGGTTGCAGTCATGACACATCATTAAGAATGTTATTTTGCTGACCCTGGCTTGTTTGCGCACATCAGTCGGCCTTGCATCCTGGTGCTGACCCTGGTTCACTGTTTGATCTTGAGCAGTGCTGAGGTGGTTCTGTCAGAGAAGATCATGGAGCCTGTGGGAGATAGGGCTTAGCTTACGCATGTGTCACTGGAGCTTGCTGTGATGACTCTAGGCTAGTCTCACCTAGGGCCCTGTTCTTTGCTTTCCCATCCAGAAACAAACTGTTTCATGCTCCTGTTGCCATGGACTAACCTCTGCTACTGCCATGCCTTCCCCATCACAGTGAACTCCTTCCCGTAAGTTGTTCCCTCCAGAGAGTGTCACAGCACTGAGAAAAATAACCAGTACAAACAGGTTTGCCCCGCCTCTGGAGGCCCTGGTTTCTACATCAACACAAATGAGGGTGAGAGGGTTGTGTGTGATGGAGGTGAACCTACTCCAGGACTGCCCAGACTTTAAAGCACTGTTTTACCTGATTATCACAGTCCCCGGAAAAGCTTATACTTTTTCTCCCTCCTTTCTCCCTTCCTCCCTCCCTCCCTAAACCTACTCTCCGCCAGGATTACATTCTGTGTTTTAGTTAAAATAGAAACTGTTAATAAGATTTGTAAGCTACTTGAGACCGGTCCGACAGTTTGTGAACTAGAGACAGGTCATTCATGATGTGATGGGACACCATCTTATGTGTTCAGGGTTGCAAGGACAGTCAGGGTTATGATGCAAAGAACAGTGGCATAAAAATAGAATCTAATGATTCCTTAAGGGTTTTTGTTTCTCATGGTTGATTTAGAAAAAAAGGATATTAAGAGTTTTCTCTATAGATAGTCAGTTGGTTTCTCCAGATACCATAACTTGAGGAATCACATTAGATACATTTCCTGGTTCTGCTCCCCCAGTTCTGATGGACCCAAGTCTCATGAGGGTGGGAGCCACTAATATGGAGCCACTAATAAAATTTTAAGATGATTTTGGGGGGATAGAGTTATCAGAAGTGATTTCTGATTCCTCCACAGTACATATTGATGGTGTTGGGAAACTTGCTTCAAAATCAAAAGCATTAGAAAACATTTCCTCTTATTTTTTTGTTTAATTAAGGAATTTGTTTACATATTGCCTTGAGGAAAATTAAAGATTTTTTTAAGTACAATGTGAAAACTGTGTGCAAGTGTGTGTGTGTGTAAGTGTAAGTGTAAGTGTAATGGGGAGTGGGGATTGTGATCTGTGTGTCACTTAAAGGTACCCTTAAGTTAGGTATTCAGCAATTACCCTTAAGTATGGTAAACATTATTAAGAAACTGTCTGAGATTCAAACATTCCATCCTCCAGAGAAGCTCCTTAAACAGGAAGGTAAACAGCTCAAAATTGCTACCAGAAGTTCCTGAAACTGACTAGATTCACTCGGTCCCTCCCAACCAGAGTCAGAAATAAAAGCTGCAAAGAAGCCTCAGCTGGGCTCAGAAGAAGACTGGCAGATAAGCTATGCTGTGAGAAGCAGAAACGAACATCCCTATGAGAGTAGACCAGTTGCTCGGAAAGGATACATCCCAACCTGCTGAGCTGCCTGCAGGCTGTGCAGTGTGCTCCAGGTTTCCCAGCTTTGTGAGCTGTCATCTATGCTGGGGTGGGCCTTGGTGAGTCATTCGAATAATTTCTGCTCCTTTAAGTAACCCCTCACCTATACTCCTGCTGTAAGTAACCCCAGTGGAGCGCATTGGTTCATAGGACTTTGGTGGTATCTGTACTTTGCTCTGTTGTGGGATCCCTATCTGGGGTAAGTAGACATTTGGGTGTGTCTCCCCGAGGAAGGTTTTGTCATACAACAGAAACCTAGTTTTCTTTGTTCAGTGAAAGATACCTGGCTAAGAGACTCGCCAGATTCCATCTTCTCTTAAAAAGGTCAAGTCCTGGAGTGGCTTAGCATTCCTGTTAGAAGACTGATGCCAGAGACTGGGAGAAAGGGTCCTAACTAGTGCTCTCTGTTTAGCTCAGCCTACTTGGGAGCTGAAGCTCCACTTGCTTCCCTTGGAGTGGCATGAAGGGGAGAGGTACCTTCTGAACAGGCAAGTTGGTTAGTGGAAATTTCCATCCTGAGCTAAATAGACATTTCACCTCAGTACAACTTCCTCTTAATTTTTGTGATGGAGTTATTTTTAGTGAGTTACCATGTTTCTCCTAGTCCCGTTTTTACTCTGCTTGTGTCTGTTCCTTCTCTTCTACCATTAATTAATTCCCACAGCTCTTTCTTAAACCTTTCCTCTATTGAAAGATTATATATATATATCTGAAATATATATATATATATATCTGAAATATATATATATATAAGAAAAAGGTGGGAGGAGCATCTGTTTTGTTTGGAAATCAGGTACCAGCTCTGCCCTAACTTTAGGGAGCTTGTTTCCAGTGTTAGACTTTCACACAGTTAGCATTTATTCCCTGGACTATTCTGTTGTCCTTAGTGACCTTGCTACCTTTTAGGTCCAATTCCAAATGAGAAGGCAATAGCAGTGCTGTGTGATTTTTCACAGTTTTGAGTGATTATAAGCATCGAAGCCAAGGTCATACATGACCTTCCTTAAATCCTATACTGAAGCCCTGGGAGATAGGCTGTTATGTTTCCTACTTTATCAGCAACTGGGGATAGCTAGCAATTAATTTAAGCATTGTGGAATACTTCTGGGCATCTTGGAAATTTCTTAGTGTGTTTAAAACGGCTGTAAACCCCAAGATAATCTAAAATTTGTCATTATTGTAGAAGGTTTCCACAATAATTAAAGTAATTTGTTAGTACGCTTTTGCAGTATTTCATGTCCAGCAGGTCTGGATATTGGCAGGCCTGATGTTCTCTGGTAAGATGGAAGGTAGCCATGACTGTCACAGCCCAACCTTTGGGTTCTCTTCAGTTATGGTGTGATCAGTAAATAGAAGAGGCTGATAAGGAAGTGCTCCTTGGACTGTGGGGGTCACATGGCTCATGAGTTAAGTCCTGACTTTCCTCTTACTCTTGGGTGAACTTGCAAGTTACCCAGGACCTAACTTTAAGATAGTCGTCTATAAAGTGGAAACAGTGAGCCCTTAGGTGCCAGTGGTCGGATTAAATGAAAAACTGTCTATGAATTGCTTAGAGCTGGACACATAATAAACATTCATTCAAATGGCAGCTGCTCATAATAGTTAATGCCATCATAGACTGTAAGGTGGGTGAGGCGAGTTCTGAGTCTGTTGGCAATAGAACCTCCGTTAAGTCCCTTTATCTCTGAATTTCTTGATTTATATGAAGGTGATATTTGAAAGAGGATTATAGTAAACCTTTATGAGAAATATAGAGCATTAAATGATCTTCATAAATGTCAATGACCCAACCTTCTGGCTAACAGGCTCTGGGACGGGGCTGCTATAGGCGCCTGGAATTACTGGGGTTTTATGTACACTGGTCATTAGTTTCCCTATGACACTTACCAGTTTGACTCTAATCCCATGTTTCCAGTGATTGACATATGCTTTCTGGGTCAAGATTTAGATTAGATGATCTTTAAATACTTTGAGGATCTGAACTAGTTTGATTGTGAAGATTAAAGTCTTTATTCTTCTAGAGTTGGTAGTCTTTGGAAAATCTTTTTCTTTTCTTTTTTAAATTAATTTTAAGTCAGGCTACAAAGTAATTGGTTTCAATATGGCATTTTGATATGTATTTATCCTTATTCCTTGTTTGTGTTCTCCTCCACACTGCCCTCCCCTGCCCTCTTTTGTTGGTTCCCTTTCCCCCAGGAAATAGCACCTTCCCCCCTCCTTTCATGTCACGTGATAGGTGGTCCTTATTTGCATCTCTCTGGATATATTCTGTGCTGAAAAACTTTCTGTGTATGAAAAAGGAAGCTCTAAATGAAAGGGCTGTGATATCGAGTCTGCCAGTTTATACTGTTACCATGTGAGCTGCATGTTTCCAGGTGTGAGTGAGTCAGAACTTGGTATTAGACCAACAGTGTTTGAAATAATTGAAAACATCATGTGAATTTTTAATGTAGAAGAATTTGCTTCATTTTCCGTTTCCAGTTCTGTATGAAGCATTATAGTTTGAAGTTGGCATTGGCAGCAGCGGTCCCTGGGTCCGAATGTGACGGAAAGGTGAGCCATGCCAGTGAAGAATGGCTCTGTGCCTTTTCCTGGAGAGCCCCTGCTCACAGGTACTTCCCTAAAGTTTAGGTGCAAAGTCCCGTAATCATTTCGTTAGCATGTCTATTCTTACCGTAGTCTGTTTATTTCTGTAGGCTGTCGGTGCACCCTGCAAGCACAGCTCTGGGTGAGACTATTATGCGTAAGATAAGATCTTCTTCCTTAGCGTCTCACGGTTTGGGAACTGGGGATGACAAGACCTGCTCTGATGCGTATCATCATCTGGTTTTACAATCTGAAGTTTTGTTCACCACTGGGTGTACTGGATTTATATTTCACCAGATAAAAGTCTATAAATACCGTAACAGCTTTCCTCTCTTCTCTCACAGAGGGCTCTACCTTCTGTGGCAATTTTCATGAGCTCATGCTTGGTTCCAGAGCTAAGATTCCTTTGTAAATATTGTATCCGTGAAAGCAGTGTTATGTCCACTTCTACTTTTGCTTCTTTTTCTGAGCCTGTGGTTTCTCTCAGTACCCCAGTCTGGCCTCAAACTCATCATCCACCTGCCTCTGACTCCAAAGTACTGAGATATTACAGGCCTATGCCACCACACAGGGCTCTTTGGCATATTGGGAAAATTGGGAAAGTTCTTTTCCTGTAATTAGTCTTGATTTTTTTCCTTTGGGTGCTACAACCCTTCTTCCCAAATCTGTTCAGAGCATCCCTAGAGGGATTAGTGAAGTCTCTTGAACTTCATTATCCCATCAGTGCCATTTGTCTTGCTGGCCTTTCAGAGCCGCTGAAGAGATGCGAGCAACTGTAGGTTCCTGTTGACCTGGCAGCTCAGAAACAAATCCCTGGGCCATGATAGCTAACTAAACAAAGTTTAAATGGCACCCATTTCTAGTGTACCTGGAGTGAGACACCCCATCCCTGGTGGGGGCTGCACACAGGCAGGAATGGAAGCACAGCATGACTTTCTAGAATAAGCAGGTATTAAAGTTCTTTCAATCAAAGAATTCTTGTTTCTCAGAGAGTACAGGCTCCTTCCGAGCCTTTCATCTGAAGGTGTTAGCCATATTTCATAGGAGGTTCTTTCTTCCTATGAAGCCAGTTTACATAGAGACCCCAGGCTTAGTGACCAGATCTCAGCGAAGGAAGATCCTTGCTATTTTCTTTCTGGGTTTCCTCCCCAGGTTATGCTAATAATCACCCCAGTCTGTTATTCTCAGCCTCGTTTTATAGTGCAGTGGACGCCAGGACTTACTGCCTGGGAGACTTCGGGAGAGGTCATATTACATTCTGACCTAGTTCTTTTTAATGTAAAAATGAAGGTGTCATATCTAGCTTTCCTGTGCAGGTCACAGGATTGTTAGGAGGAGAATGCATGACATGCTCCATGCTGTCTCTCAGGGAACAACATCTAATGCTCTCAGAGAGGAGGTTAACCAGGAGTGGAGGTAGACAAGGAGGATAAAAGAGTCTCCAAGCTAAACTATCATACCTGTTGAGTTCTCAGCATGGAAACACCTAGAATGATTTAAGCATTTGTTCAGCCATCATGTGGAATATGACTTGTGCTTAAATAGACAGGATGCAAATGAGAAAATAGCAAGGTATGGTGAGTTACTACTTCCATGAGAGGTGGGGAAAAACCTAGCAGCAGAAGTAATGTTTGAGCTGAGCCTTTGCCTTGACTTTTTGCTCTCTACAGTGGTTGTCTGTCTCCAGTCTGTGCACAGGCATCACTTTGCTGGCTTTTGACTTAATACTCGTCCTAACAAAAGTCACTTTATAGGTGTGCTTACAAATGCACTGAAAGCCGGCTGGTTCTCAGATTTCAGTTTCTGGATGTGCACTTTTATAATGAAAAGTCTGTTTACTTTTCTGGGTCAGTTTTGCCCCAAACTACAGCTCTATATATCAAAAGTTGCCTTGTTTTAGACATGGTATTTATTTCTAATGACTGGGTAATTATAATACACAGGGTCACTTAATGCTTTGGACCATATTTGATATAAATGTTGAAGGAAAATTTATTCTTTAGGGGTATAGACAAGAGAAGTTGATGTATTGAGTGTATTCGTGTGAAAACGGATGTCATGTGAGGATAATGGTGAGAATTACAGTGTCATGTGCAGCCTTGAGTGACTGCGTTATTTTATGTTAATAGTTACATTGGCGCTGTCATTGACTAAATATTTTTCTTGCAAGATAAAGAAATGTGATTTCTTTATCTGTTTACAAGACTGTGTTTACAAGATAAAGATAGTTATCCCTTGACTTGACAAAGTAGAGAATTCACTTCTATGAGTCTTCTTGGAAGAAAGAAAGCACAGAGATGTCTAATTCTGACAGTTTTAATGGCAGACTTTTTAAAATTCATGACATGCTTGAAACTTCCTATAGAAGTAAACACAAAAATAAAAGACTGTGGGTTTTTGTTGTTGCCATGCAGGGTGTGTGTGTGTGTGTGTGTGTGTGTGTGTGTGTTGATGAGTATAGCACAGAGTGCCTCTGTAGGTCAGAGGACAACCGTGAGTGTCACTTTTTGCTTTTTAACTTGTTGATACAGGGTTCATCATGACCCATGCTGCCTACCCTAGGTTATCTGATCCCCACCCAAGAGCTACCAGACGGTCCTGACTCCACCTCTTGCTTGCCCAGGGACTAACCAGTCTGTGTGCTGCTGCACCCAGCCTTAGTGAACCTGCTGATTAGAACTCAGGTCTTCATGCTTAAGTGTTCTCTCTACTTCATATATAGTAAGTTTCCAGAAGTAAATATTAAGAAACAGCAACAAATCAAAATATGACTTGAAAATGAACTCCTGTTTCTCTGTCCTTCCCAGGATCCCCACCGCACATTTCTAGAAAGGGTGGCCTGTAGTCATAGCCTAGACTTTGTTATTGATCCAGTATTTTCTTCTGTTGCCTATTTTTTAAATTTTATTTTTATTTTATGAGTATGGGTTTTGTCTGCATGTAAGTATGTGCACCACAGGCATGGTTGGCGCCCGTGGAGATCAGAAGATGCACTGAATCTTTTGGAACTTGAATGGAGACAGCTGTGAGCAGCCACAAGGTTGCTGGGTCCTCTGCAAGAGCAGCAGGTGCCCTTAATCATTGGGCCATCTCTCCAGTTGGCTACTCCTTTCTGAACTGCCATTCTCTTCAGTTCGTGCTTTATTCTAGAATTCTTAATCAGTTCACAGTTCTTTAAAAGATAATTAATTCCTCTCAGGTGTAGGACTCTGTGTATACAAATGTGCATTTTCTCAAAGTCAGCCTTTGCCTTTCATCTTAGTTCAGCTGTGCATGATTCAAGGACGCTGTGGACTGCCTCACACCATCCTCAGTTATTACGTTTCCCTTCCACTGCATGTTTGAGTCTTCATCTCTGGCCTCTGGCCTGCTAGTCCACCCTCTGCATCAGCCCTGGGCACCTTTTGTCTACTTCTTACCTTCTTGTCTGCATCAGCACTTCAGAGACTAGGTTTGGGGAATTTCTGTTCGGTGCCACACCTCTGAGTTCTTCCTTTCTTACCGGAATGTCTCTTAAGTCTGTGTCTGACAGTGTCCTAGTTCAGACCTTCACCGCCCCGCACTTGCCAGCGGACCTCCACCATGTGCTTTGTGTCGATTGCTTTGCTTCCAGCCCCGTTTTGTCTGTTCTGAGGAATGTGACACTAATCAGATTTGCTTGCTGTGCATCTCTATTGATACCAGGGCTTATAGGGTCTCAGTAAAGCTCACCATTAACCAGTTCCTGCCTTCATTATTCCTCCCCAGAACTATTTAGAGCATGGTGGTTCAGATCCCCACCGTTTCCTGGTCCCCTGCCCTGCCATGCCGTCAATGTGGAAAATGTCTATCCTTCCAATAGGAAGGCTCTGCTCGGCCCCTTGGGTGCTACTGTTTGCAATCACCACCCAGGACTGTTGTGGGTTTGAGCCATGGGTTTCCAGGGCTGTGCATTCACCTGTTAGCACTTCCGTAGCATCTTTGAGAATGCCTAAGACTTGGAGCTGCTGAGTGAAAGTTGCCCTGAGCCTCCAAGGACTGTTCTTCCTTACTGTGGACCTCACTCCCTGCTCTGCCTGGAGATGGAGGCAGGGACACTGCATAGCCCCTTTTCTGTTGGCTTTCATCTCCGCAAGAGAGGAGAGACG
>LOEQ01000691.1:225848-244320 GCA_001685075.1 Bramus lutescens | reverse complement strand
CGCCCCAATGGGCTGGTATCTTAGCAGCTATTGGCTGAAGGAGCAGAAGGAGCTACTGCAACAATCTCCCCTCTTTCTTCAACTGAAACCTTCTTCCAGGCAAGTCAGCCTCTGACTTTATGGCCCTTTTGTTCATGTGACCCACTGGATTTAGTTACAGTTGCCCGGAGAAGCATCAATAGGAGCTTGTTTACTGGAGCATCACCATTATCAGTGGCTACACCACTGAAGAGAATGGCACTCCTCCCACCATAGTTTCTCAGTTAGTGTGGCATTTCATGGACCCTTCTTCCATGATGTAATGCTGACTGGCCTGGTGTTGTGTAGATAACTACAGCTGTGGTCAGGTCATGACTGCATCAGCCATGTCATATTGAGAAGATGCCACCTCTAGCACTCTGCCCAAACCTCTGGCTCTTGCTTTCTCTCTAGCTCATCTTTTGCAGTATCCCTGAGTCTTGGGGACAAGCTAGATATTCTACACTTAAGCACTTCACAAGCCTTAGTCTCTGCACTTTATTCAGTCTCTGTGTTACCCACCATCCTCTGCAGAAAGGGGCTTATCTGATGAAGGCCAAAGCATCACTAATCTGTGAATATTGAGATTAAGTATTTAGAAGCTGGTTTGCCTTGCAGTTCTCATTGCTCACCTTTAGCTCTGTGAAAGTTGCTCCACTAAGTCAAATATCTATCATTTATTGTTAGACTAGCATAGTATAAGTCATCCCTGGACTTATACACACATCAGTGTAAGACATCCATAAGGATGATAACACTGCCCTTTGTGTTTTAGAGTTGTAAGAAAATTCTTTACAGGACAGTATTGCCCTGTGTTCAGTAATCAACACAGATCTGAGAGTATTTTAGAACTCTTACTTGAAGGTGTTGTTATTTGATTTTACTCTTTACTCTTTGGTGGGCCCACCACCCAGCTCCCAAATAAATACATATGGAGACTTCTTATTACTTACGAATGCCTGGCCTTAGCTTGCCTTGATTCTTTACCAGCTTTTCTTAACTTAAATTATCCTGTCTACCTTTTGCCTCTGGGCTTTTACCTTTCTCTATTTTTGTATTTCTTTCTTTACTTTTCTCCATGTCTTGCTGGATGACTGGGTGACTGGCCCCTGGAGTCTTCCTTTCCTCCTCTTTCTCACTCCTCATTCTTCTTGTCCCAGATTTCTCCTCCTGTTATTCTCTCTGCGTGCCAGCCCTGTCTTGCTATTGACCGTTCAGCTTTTTATTAGACTGATCAGGTGTTTTAGACAGGCACAGTAACACAGCTTCACAGAGTTAAACAAATACAACATAAAAGAATGCAACACATATTTGCACCATTAAACAAATATTCCATAGCATAAACAAATGCCATACATCTTTAACTAGTATTCTACAGCATGAAGGAAGGAAGGTATTCAGGACATAGAATGACTAGATTTGCATCTGTCGTCTTGAAAGGTAAATTAGTATGTTCAACAAACAGTGAACAAAGATGGGTAGCACTGTACTTGCCTTCTAGGGGTGTATGCCATGTAGTACATAGACCGACGCAGGCAGACAGCTTGAACTGTCGAGACAGACACAAGCAGAATGCTCTGAAAATCTAAAGGGAGGAGACCTGGATGCTAGCTGAAGGGAGTTCAGGCTAATAGTTGGAAACATTCCTTTATTTTCTATCGGTTGTTTGTCTGTGTGTCTGTCTCTATATGTTTACCATCTCTCTTTCTGTTTATTTTTGATAGGGTGGAGACTCACTAGGTAGACCAGAGTTCCTCCTGCCTCTGCCTTCTGAGTGTGGGGATTAAAGTTGTGTCCAACTAAGCCCAGCTAAAACCATTTTTTTTTAACATGGATTCTGTTTCTCTATCTTCTTCAGCAGACTTAGTAGGTTGCAGACAGTGTGATGTCTGTGAATACATATCCTAGAATGATATCCTAGTTAGTTTTTTGTCAACTTGACAAAATTTAAAGTCATTTGGAAAGAAGAACTCTCAATTGAGAAAATTCCTCCATAAGACTGGTCTACAGGCAAGTCTTGATTAATGATTGATATGGGAGGGTTCAGCCCACTGTGGGTAGTGCCAACACTGGGCAGGTAGTCTTGAGTTATATTAAAGCAGGCTGGGTAAGCCCTGAGGAGCAAAGCAGCAGCACTCTTCCCAAGGCTTCTGATTCAGCTCCTACCTTGTTCTTGCCCTCACTTCCCTCAGTGATGGATTGCTACCTGGAAATACAAGATGCAGTAAACCATTTGCTCCTCCAGTTGCTTTTGTTCATGGTGTCTTATCCCAGCAATAGAAAGGTAACTAAGACACATGGGCTTTGGAACGCAGCACTGAAAGTCACTGCCCCTGTACTGCATGGACTAAGCTCTTGTGGCCTCTTGCACATGCTTATGGTTCTTTTGTTCTTCATCCATGGGTATCGAGCCAGCTACCATCGCGCTTACATCGGCATTCTCTTTCCTCTGTCTGATTGGCTATGGGCCTTAACACAGATAAAGTGAGCTCACATCAGCTTTGAATTTCTTGAGATGCCTTCCTGGGAATAACAGGTAGGATAAAGGTCACTAAGACAGTAATGGCCCCCTTTATCATGGAAGGGTGTGTGTACTTCCTCATAGATAGGCACATAGTTTTAAAGGGTCCTTACCTCATGTAAAAGACCTACTAAGTTCTTGATAATATGCCTTTGCTTTGCATATTTTGCCTCAAATTCTCAGGAGGATTCTACAAGGTAAATACTATTTTACCTACTTTATGGGAGAGGAAATATGTTTAGAGAGATTAGCTCTGCCTATGTTCTGTCCACTGCCCAGTTTGTCTGTCTGTAGGTAAGGGGAAGAGCAGGGGTTCATGAAGGTTCCCTGTTCCTGCTGGAAACCACTTATTTGAAGCATAGAGGGGAATTGACTGTTGTTTTGATTAGGGCTGTTCTTGAGGTACAAACTGCTTTGTTCAGCATGGGGGTGGTGCTGGGCCTCAAACCCCGGTGTCATGGCTGCTCCATGAGTATAACACCACCAAGCTGTGTCCTCAGCCCATCTTCTGCAGTGCTTGCTTCTCTTCCGGAGTTCAACTAGAAGTTGGGAGGTGTTTGTCACAGCCCCAGAGTCGTTCATTTGACCGTGCTGGGCCCTGTGGAAAATAGATTAGAGGACACTTCTCTAAAGAAGTTACCCCGTATAATTAAAGACCTAGACAGTAAGGAACTGCATCTTATGCCTGGCCCATGTGTGCTGCAGTAAATGACTATGCTGTCTAGTCCGCTATAATTTGAAACAACTTCAAGGTAATTCAATTTAACATCTCCACTCACTTACAGCAACTTTGACTTTTACAACGATCTGGCTTGCCGCCAGAGTATCACAAGAGATTTGGGAATTATCTCATAACAAAGTTAATTTTAATTTGTTGTTAAGTATATGCCATAAAAGGAATCTAAGAGTCTCAGGCTAATTCCGTGCCTGAGCGTTAGAATTTGTGTCAGGAGACAGCAATGAAATGAGGGTCCATCGGACACAGCAGGACAGTCATGCTTTTGTGAAAGCTCTCGGGCTGAATGACTGGGAGTCAGAGTGGTGCTCATGTCTTTATTAAATTCCTGTATTGTTGAGGTCATTTTCCTTGAGGAAAGTTTGGGATTTTTAAAAAGCAGCCCAGGAGTAGTTTTCAGACGGCTGTGTTACTCAGCTGCGTTTAGTGTGTCACACGAGGCTATTTGTTAGGCCACATCTTTCCTTCAGTGTGTCAGTCAGATTTCACTCCTGTTCTAGGCAACAATGACAGCAAGGACTTTTCCAGAGGTCCAAACCTCCATGTCAGCTTCCATCACCATCACTGCCTAAGTGGGTGTGTTGCGGGAGAGTAAGCTGTTTACTGAACAGCCCGGTGCCCAAGGAAGGAGTTCATAACTAACAAAATAAACTGTATTTTCTCTAATTATGTTTCTTTTATTTTTCTTCTGGAGAGCATAGATGCTAAATCAGACTCCTAAAACATTTTTTATGAACATTTTTGGTGATCAAACCCAGGTTCTCGCGAGTGTGAAACAGTCACCGGACCACCTAGCTACCCTTCCAGCTCCCCAGCTCTGTCAGGCTCTTCAGGTTTGCTTTCATGGCTTTAGAGCAAATACTGCCAAGCATTAAATTTGTACCGGTAAGGAACTGGCACCCGCGGTAAAGTGCCTAATTCGGCCTCACAGAACATTGAAACAGCATGTGGCTTTCTTTTTTTTTATTTCCCTGTGAATGAATGACTCCCTGAATTTCTCATAAAAGAGATTTTATTGGTGTTCCTTGTGCTGTGTGTTGGCTTAAAAGCCCAGCACTGCCCTGGGATCATTGTAGCCTGTCTCTGTGTATTGACTTCGTCTACATTTTTTAAAGCCTTATCCGATACTCAGGAAGCATGCTTTGGACACCTGTGCCTCAGTCACAGTATGCGGCATCATTTTAAAGCGAGGAGAGGCAGGCTGGCTTCCTTCCCTCACTCTTGGCTGGAGGAACAGACATTTAGCAAAGCCATGGGAATGGTGGATGGGGAGTTGCAGAAGGGCTGTGAATAGTCTGGAAGGGTGGAGGTCACCGAAGTCCCCAGGAACCAGATGCTTGGAGCTGAGTATACAAGGTTGAAGTGAGCTGCTTAGGCAATCTCACACTTGTAATTCCAGTGCTCTGAAGGCTGGGGCAGGAGAATTGCCATGAGTTTGAGGGAAGCTGGGGCTATATAGTGAGTTCTAGGTGAGCTGCTCTACACTGTGAGACACAGTATCAAGAAGTACAGCAAACAAAAAGAAGAACTGAGCTGACAGGGAAAGAGAGCATCCCCAAAACCTTTGCATCCATTTAGTTCTGTATTTCACTGGTCCTTTCCTCTGGTTTTCCCAGTCTCCCACAGCCCCTTAGCACATGGTAATTTTTTTTAATCCCATAACTCTACAACTCATTTGTAGCCATTTCAGACTTTTTCCTACTAGAACCCTAAACATGGCCGCTCCTAGATCCCATATAGTAAAGCCAGCAAGTGCCCTGGGAGAAAACAGTTCCACCATGGATAGAAATCATTATTATTTCTCAATAGATATTTAATCACAGACTTAACTCACAATCTTCTTGGTCTGCGGTGATCAAACTCGTTAAGGGAGATGAGTAAGAGGTAGGAAGAAAGTCACTCAGTGAGGCCTTGGATGCCAGTATTTTCCCCCTTGCTTGAGAAACCACTGCTACTGTCAGGTGGGTCATGGTTCCTGAATGGCTATTGGCATTGCAAACACTGTACAGCTTCAGTGGACATTAAATGGAAATGGATTTGTGTGGAGGATGGGGATGTTGCTCAGTGGTAGGACACATGCTTAGCATGTCCAAATCCCCGTGTTCTTATCTTAGTTAGGGTTTCTACCATTGTGTTAAAAACACCGTAACCAAAAGCAACTTGGGGAGAAAGGGTTACTTTCAGCTCTCAGATCATGCTCCACCACTTAGGGAAGTCAGGGTAGGAACCTGGAGGCGGGAACTGAAACAGAAGCCATAGAACACTGCTTACTGGCTTGCTCCCCGTGACTTGCTCAGATTGCTTTGTTATAGGATACAGGGCCATCATCCCTGGGTTGCATGGCCTACAGTGAGCTAGGCCCACCAACTATTACTACAATTATTATTACAATTTACTACAGACTTGCCTAGAGGCCGTCTGGTGGGGAGCATTTTCTCAATTGAGGTTCCCTCTTCCCAGGTATGTCTAGGTTTGTCCTAAGTTAACATAAAACTGACCTCTCCCAAAAGAAGCTCCTCTCCCAAAAGAAGATAAAAAGAAATTGACTTACATTTGTGCTAACAGGAGAAACTAAGTTTAAAGATGTTATAAATAACCATTGACTCTTATCCAATACTGATTTAAAAAAATAACACCCCAGCAGAGATCAAATTAAGGTGGTTGCTCCCCTTGTAAAAGTATGTTTCTCCCTCACTTTGCCTGGCTACCTGACTCAGGGTTAGCTTTCCTGGCATCCAGAACATACTGTTACTTGTCCGCTACGTTGCCTGGATGAGCCTGGCAAGCTGATGGGGTCAGCGTGAAGGGCACCATTCATGATCAGGTGCTACAGAAATATAAGTCGAATTTGTAACCCTGTCCCTGAATTTGGTTGTCCATCACCATGGGACGCTGAGGAAGGGTAGGTATCTTTCCTTGTCTCCAGGTGTGCTTGGGCCTCACTGNTATAAGTCGAATTTGTAACCCTGTCCCTGAATTTGGTTGTCCATCACCATGGGACGCTGAGGAAGGGTAGGTATCTTTCCTTGTCTCCAGGTGTGCTTGGGCCTCACTGCTGGAGATGGCCTGGTGTCCAAACCTCACTTCCTGCTGTGACCTGGAACACCTATCTCACTCATTCCTTTGTTTGTACCTCTGGTTAGAGCCTCAAAGCACTTCCTAAGACAGACGGGCTCTGCACTAGCCTGCCCCATGTGTACTGTGTGTTCCATCTCTTTCAATAACAGTGGACAGGACTCCCCTGTGGCTTATATAACACACCATCCTCTTGACAGAGTTGTGTGTGGCTAGCTTCTCATAATGGAGTTTACAGGAAGGAAGGTACCACAAAACTGAGGTAGGATTTGGGGCCATCCACATCCCCGGTACCTGACCTCAGATACCTTGGCAGGTTTGAGTCTCCGTTTCCAAGCAGAGCTTTTTAAACTTATTCTTGATCCTTTTTTACAAAGAAATTCTGACATGACTTATAGGTTTATAAACTAGACATTTACTGATAACAAATCATCAGAAAATGTATTTTAAAACAATTCTTGATATACATAAACAATTGATATACATAGAATTTTACCATTTATTACAGATGAAAGCAGATTTGTTTACCATCTGATTGTTTTTACCCAGAGAGTTAAATCTTGGCTCAACATTTGATTCTGTAGGAAGCAGAACATCTTCAGTGTTTTTCAGAGTTGATGACTTTGTGGTTTTAATCATTGTCAATGTGCAGAATTCCGTGTCACAGGACTACAGAGCATAAAACAGCAGATGTTTAGAAGTATTTACTTCACAAACTGTTGGAAATTCTGTTCTAATCTAAACCAAAGTTCATTTAATGATCTTTAAATGAAACTCAAGCCAGAAACGCAAGTATCAACTTGTACAATCAAACATTTTAACACAATGCAGTTCAAGATACACTTACTTGATACATGCTGAGCAATGGTGGTTGGAACAGTCAAAGTCTTTGTTTTCCAGCCCCAGGAAGATATCTTAGTTTGTAAAGTACTTTTTGTTGCTGTGATCATCACTGTGACCAAAAGCAGCTTTGGGGAAAGGGTTTATTTTATCTTACAGCTCATAGAGGGGTCTTCTAGATCACTGAGGGAAGCTAAGGCAGAACTTAAGTAGAGACCACAGAGAAAAGCTGCTCACTGACTTGCCCCCAGATGCATGTTCAGCTGCCCTTCTTTATAGCACAGGCTTGCTTGGCTTGGGTTGGAATTGCTCATGGTGGGTGGAACCTTCCTACATCAATTAGCAATCAAGAGATGCCTACAGATGTGTCTACAGGCTAGTCTGATGGAGGCATTCTTCAAATGAGATTAGCCTTTCCTGGATGTGTCATATTGACAGCCAAGATCAGCTGTCACACAATACAGATAGGAAGATCAGATTTTAGTTTTCTAGTACACACATAAAAAGCGAGGTGTGGTAACATGTGTCTGTAATCCATGTACTGGGGTTGTCAGAAGCAGGAAGATCCCTGAAGCTTGCTGCCAGCCTAATTGGTAATAAGGAAGATGCCAGCCTAATTGGTGAGCTCCAGGTTTAATAAGGAAGATGCCTGACATTAATATCTGGTCTGCATACACACACACACACACACACACACCCTNACACACACACACACACACACACACACACACACACACACCCTGCATGCACATGAACAACTCTCACATACAGAAAACCTTTGTCTTCTTTAAGCCATGCTTCTGTAAGAGCAGAAGACTTGGTGTGATGGTAAATAAACAAATCAAATACTGCACTGTCGTCTCTATTCTGAGCCAGGCCATTTCAGGCAGCTCTCTTTCATGGCATGGCGTGACGGCACATGTTGTATGAAGTCCATGTGTTCGGAACCCCCATCTTCAGTTGTTTGACCCCAGGTAGGGTGCTGACCCACAGTTTAAAAAGCTGTGTCTTGGGCACTGCCACCTATAGGACTCTGTCTGATCTTTGTTGCCTCCCAGTGATGGGTCTCATCAGGAGCCCTTCCTGCATTACAGAACAGAGCCACTGGCAAAGGAAGAGGCAGCTAATGTTTGAAAAAGCTGCAGGTCTGGCTGCAGCACTTCCTGTCTTACAGATTGATGGTGTCTAGCTGTTCTGCTGATGTCATTGTGCATTCTGTGTTTCAAAGTGAGTGCAACAGGGGAGGAGGGCAGTTTTAATCTAGCAAGAGCTCATTACCCCTTGAGGAATGAAGGGGAGGCTCCTGGCAGGAAATGAGGTGTGGACACCAGGCCATCTCCAGCAGTGAGGCCCAAGCACACCTGGAGACAAGGAAAGATACCTACCCTTCCTCAGCCTGGATGAGCCTGGCAAGCTGATGGGGTCAGCGTGAAGGGCACAGTTCATGATCAGGTGCTACAGAAATATAAGTCGAATTTGTAACCCTGTCCCTGAATTTGGTTGTCCATCACCATGGGATCGCTTCATTGGGGGAAAACAAATGGCCATGTCATCCTATCGAGAATTCCACTTTCTCTTTGACATATAAACAACTTCCCACATTTGATTGATTGATTTATTTTTACCATTGCTGGAACCGTTAGCTTTTAAAGCCCCCACTGCCGTGCTGCTTTACCATGTTTTGACCTTCATTTTTGGATGGGAAGAAAAAGAAACAATAAATAGGTCTCTAGATGTTATTATATAGGAAATGAAGGGCTCTTAACTACAAATAACCACTAGAAACCAGAGTCCTCTCAAGTCTGCTAGATGAGCAAATAAAGCAGACCATACCACAAGGGAGGAGGACAGGGGCTAAATTGATTCAACGTTTATCCATTCATGAGAAGAAAGCATTAGAACGCCATCTTCTCTCTTCCTTCTCCCCTTTATCTGTCAGAATGTAGGTAGTAATGAGTACATTTGTTTGTTTTCATTTGAAGTGCACATCAACCTACAGAACCCGTAACATAAAAATGTTAGGCATTGGCCCTTAAGAGCTCCTAGATTCTTATTAGAGTTGTGCCAAGGCACAAGTGTAATTGGCAACTAGTCCCAAGTAGTGTGTGTTCTTCCCCTTCCTCGTCTTGATGCCCAAGTTTTTGAAGCCTGGCATCAAGGCTCCTTTTATCTTCCAGTTGTTTTTCCGATCTATCTGCCAGAATCAATTTGTTATTAGCCAAACCTGACTTTGAGCAGTGGTTTTTCCAAGTCTATGCCAGGTAGGTACATAGATGTAGGCACAGTTTAGGAAAAAAGTCTCTCACTGCTCTGTTGCTAGGTTACTGAACCCTGAAGTACTGAACCCTGAACATACTGTCTTTGCTGCAGATTTGTTATTTATGGTTGCAAGCAGCTGCTGCTCATATTTTGGAGGGTAAACAATGGGATATAAAATGAATAAGACCAAATAGTTAGACACAGCACCTCATCACATAACTACAAGCAGATGTCTGGGGCACACTCAGTGAAGGAGACTGACTTGAAGTTACTCTTTGTGCTCGGGGAGTTGGAGGCTACCTTTGCAGAGCTGTGGTGGTAACTCAGTCATGAACTTGAACCCTGTAGTAAGAGCTAGATGATGAGGCTGTGGTGGCTGCTGCTGTCCAGTGCTCCTAGGCTAGAGGCAGGATGAGAAGCATCAGTTTTGGATGCAGGGCCTTTAAAATTTTTCCCTGTTTATTCTTTCCACTGAAACTTCTCCTTTGTTCATATTTTCAATCATATGGGCATTTTTTAATAGAAAAGCCCTTATTCAGAGAATATGTTTACCAAATTGTGTAATTATATCAACATTTGATGATTTTAAACAGTCTGGGATAGTGATTTTGTTTATTCTTCTCATAAAAGTTTTTAAAGCTGAAATTACTATAGTTTTTTCATTTTACACACTTCTAACCAGCATATAAGGTAACATGTTTGTTAGCCTCCTACATTTTGCAAAGATCTGCAGTGTCAGACTCATCGAAAGCATCTCTGCCCCTCAGAATTTATAAACGACACCAAGACAAAAGTTCACAATACAAAACGACAGTATGGATGATGCCCCAAGGCTGTGTATAATTAATATCCTAAATGAGAGTTAAATACTAACTCCAAATGGTGGATGGAGATGGAAAGATAAGTGTAGACATTTAGCAATGTGGAGGATGATGAATGGGTCCGGTACACCCGTGCTGAGCCAGTCTATAGATCCACTGATGACATAAGGGAAAAGGAAGTGCTGTGGCCTAGAGTGGCATTTCCTAGAGATGCTAAGATGTATTCTGGCCTTTGAAGGGTGGGCAGGCTTGGCGGAGTTAAGGGGATTGCTGAGAACATGGGCTTTTGTAGCAAGACACTACGCTTGTGCATCAAGGCAGCTGTAAAACCTAGATAGGATGGCATATGTGTTTGGACAACCTTCCGTCCTATGACAAGGAATTAAGCTGGCTCTTGGAGAAATTCATTTATTACTTTTTCAGAAAGATGTATTTAATTATGCATATGTGTGTGTTTCTGTGTGGGATATATGCTGTGTGCAGGTGCCTCCGGAGGCCAGAGGCATCGGATCCCCATGGTGCTAGCCACCAAACTCAGATCCTCTGCAGGAGGCTCTTAGCCACTGAGCCATCTCTGTAGCCCTCACTACATTTTTAGTGAGCACGTGTTCTAAGCTAAGCTCTATCAGAAACCGAGGTTAGCGTGAAGTGATAGCATGTGATTGTTGACTATAACCCAGCACTCAGGAAACTGAGGCAGAGGATGGCAAGTTGGAGACCAGCCTTGGTTATGCAGCAAGACTCCACCTTTAAAAAAAAAAAGTACAAGAAACAAGAAATGCCACAAACTGGGTCCCTCAAGGAGTCTTATACTTCCTGTTTCTAGAAATAATAATAGACAGGTGAACAAAACTATTTGGAAACAAAAGCTGCTTTGCCCATTTGCTGACTCAGAGGCGGGTCCAGCCTTTTGGGAAGGTTTGCTTACACCAAAAGTCAGGCAAAGGTGAGGCGGGAGAACCCTTTTCTGTGCAAAGTCGAGTGGCAGCAGACACACAGGTGGGAGACACAACAGCCCGTTGCCTGGCACTTTGAAGGCTTGTTGAGTTTCTTTTCTCTCCCAGTCAGAGCTTCCAACATAGCAGCAGGAAAATGCGGAGATGGGGTCACCTTCAAAGGACTACTGCCCTCAGTGTGTTTGCTAGACTGGCATGATTGAGAAACACCACACTGATGCGCATCCAGGCTTTCTCCGGAAATGTGCAGGCCTGTGGTGACGGGAGGTAGAGCACCGAGGGAGAAGGGCACTTGGTGAGACCCCTGTGACGGGTGCTGGTTATGCTGGGACAGCAGGAGGAAGCGGTCGTGGTTTAACAAGTCCAAGTGAGAGTTAGTATTCTCATTTGTAGTTACAGGAACCTGGCCTTCATTAGCCTGAGGATGTGGCTCGCTTCAAAGTCCATACTTCTTAAAGT
This sequence comes from Bramus lutescens, assembly GCA_001685075.1. Lineage (NCBI taxonomy): Eukaryota > Metazoa > Chordata > Mammalia > Rodentia > Cricetidae > Bramus > Bramus lutescens. The sequence continues at coordinate 232,635 of LOEQ01000691.1, read as the reverse complement.
CTTTACCCTGGAAGTGTTAGTGAATATCGGTGGGTGTGAAGCCAGAGGAAGGCCTTAATTTATCTCTGTCATGGAAAGTTGATGAGGTTCTTAGGAATTTATGGGAAGCAGATTTTTTTTAGTAAAAGTTTGAATCATTTTCTGATGCTTTCAGAACTGCCACCCTGACATCCATTGGCCATGACTTTGCAGTTTTCCTTCTCTCAGGCAAAGCAAAATATAAACAAAGGGAGACAATATCGTGAAAACTGAAGTTTGAAGGCCAGGTCTGGAGATGATCTGTAAATACTAATTTTAATTTGTATCCTAATTTTTAAAAAGCATTTTCATTGAGATCTTGGAATTAGAAACATTTTGTCTTATTTTTTTCCAACCTGGGGTGGTAATAACAGGGATGAAATAGAACTAGGGGACAGGGTGGTGGCAGTCTCCATAGCACAGCAATAATGAACAGCTTGCCCGGTGTATGTCTGTCACTTTTAGGCATATATAGCCTCTGCAGGCAAGCGAGCCATTGGTAATTCTACAGATACCTCTCAGGACAAGGTCTAGCTGGACGAGAACGCTGATATCCTCATTTCACTTCTTCAAGACCTCTCTGGTAGAATAGTCACTCACTGAGCCCAGGGTTGAGTGCCCTGTGTCAGGTGAAGCCTCCATGTCTCCAGTTAGGACTACTTCTAGCCAAGCATGTCTTGATGCTACACTGGGCCTTCCAGCTCGTGTTGTGGAGTCCTCTTGAGCTTGTCACATGGTCTCTTTCTGGAAGTACATGCTGTGGACCAGTAGGAGAGAACGCCATGAGCACAAACAAGAGAACGTCAAGTAGGGACGTTGGATAGATTCAGAATGACTATTTCAGTCCGTCTCAGTTTCTGGTACCATTTACAAGGTCGTCATGGCTTGAGACCGTTAACCCTACATGTTCTTTAATAGATCTTCAGCGGCCAGATAAGAGCACACAAACTAAAAGGGAGCATCGTTTCTCTTTTTCCTCTCTGGCCATAGTGACCATCGAAGGTGAACCGCAGGTGCAATGAAAAGACCCTTCAGCCCAGAGTTCCGGTTAACTGTGGTAGTGGCAGGGCTAGCTGACATGCTCTAGGGCGTAGCCATCACTCTGGGACTTTTTCTCGTCCTCTCAGATCTGTTCTCCAAGCTTCTTATAGCAGTGAATGGGCAGAATGGCTTTTTGGCTGAATGCTGCAAAATCAGTACAGTTCCCCAAAGCCTTACACTTTCCTTGAGAAAAATAGGAAAGAAAATTGAGATACTCAAAAAACAAAACCCAGCTTAGTAGGTGGAAGGGTCTGGCTTACCTTACCTGAAAATGAAATTTATCATTTAATCTCCTGAAAATGTCGTTCTCTGCTATGGAAAACTAACCAAAGGCTTAAATTCCAGTGAGGACAAATAGTCGAAGTCTTTGATCTATCAGATGGGTCCATTTTGGAAGTGCTTCAGCTCATGTATTGATTCTTACTAAAAATGGGTGATACATGTGGGAGGATGGATATCTTATTTTGATTCTCCGGACCCTAGAGGAAGGTGGACAATAAAGCAGGTTGTCAAAAAAAAACCTGTCAGAATAACAGCACATTTTCTCAGGACAGGTTAGGGCCAGCATTCTACTTCCAAAAGCTTTGAAAATTCTTCGCTAGTCCTCTCCTGTCTTTGGGGGAGGGATATACTGAACATTTCCAGTTCTCTGTGATAGCCCATATGAACATTTTGAACTTTGGTCATTGGTGATGGTAAATATGTCACTCACTGTCCATTAAAGTAAAATAAGAAGATGGGGCAGAAGGCAGATTCCCTTCCTTAAAACGATTATGTGCCATATCTCTGGGAAAAGAAATTTCCAAGATATTTCGTTCATTGGCCATTGATTTACCCATTGTTGGCCTGCCAGTGTGTGTGGTGGACAGAATACAGAGAGAATTCCTCAAACAGGTTGTAATCTTGGGAATCCCTTGGTGAAAGAGACAGATGTATAAGTTGGTATGAACAAGCTTCATGCTCACTGGAGCTGAGACCAAGTGTGGCTTCCTGACCTATGGTGTGTCTGCACACAGCCTTTGCCTATAGAGTCTTGGGACATGCTACACACAGACTGACTGCCCCCAACCCAGCGCAACAGAAACACTTGGTGTACTGGCTGGTTTTATGTGTCAACTTGACACAAGCTAAAGTCATCAGAGAGGAAGGAACCTCAATTGAGGAAATGCCTCCATGAGATCCATTTTCTCAATTAGTGATCAATGGAAGAACCTAGCCCATGGCGCCACAACGGTAGGCACTTGTCATGGTCCTGGCTTCTATAAGAAAGCAGACTGAGCAAGCCAGGGGAAGCAAGCCACTAAGCAGCACCCCTCCATGGCCTCATCAGCTCTTGCCTCCAGGTTTCAGTCCTGCTTGAGTTCCTGTTCTGACTTCCTCCAGTGATTAACTGTGATCTGGAAGCATAAGCCAAATGAACCCCTTCTTCCCCAATGAGCTTTTTGGTCATGGTGTTTCATCGCAGTAATAGAAACCCTAATTGAGACACCTGGCACTGGGTCATGTGCTTCTCCTGCAGAGAGTGTGCTCTCCCACTTAACTCTTCATGTTGGGTCAGCCTGCTATCCTTTGTTTACTAGGACCAATAACCTGCCACAGCTTACTAACCCTCTGTTTATTCTTTCCAGTTTTCTTCATCAATGTCCCATTAATAGTGAGGACTATGACAATAGGTACTTATTTGGTTGGTTTCTTCATGCCAGGCAGGTATCCTCTTAGGTGCTTGCCATAGGTCATCTTTTTGTCTCCATTCACAAGGCCTGATCTCATCATACAGATGAGACCCAAGACGTGGTGAAGTGAGGAACTTGTCTACACATCCTTTCCCACAAGGCCCTGGGTGTAATTTCCTACCTCATTAGGATGGTGTCTGTGAGAGAAATGCCTTCCCACCCACGAGAAAGTTTTACCTGTTTACATTCTCCAAGCTTTCAGGGCCCTTCCAGATCACAAACAGCAAGAAAAAGTATAAAGACTCCAGAAGGCAGGGTTTGAGGTAGCCGAGGCTTTCCTATAGAAGTCTCAGTGAGCAGCCACCTGCCCTGCAGTCTGGGTTTAGTGAGCCACAGCCCTCCCAGACTCCTCACATACTTGGATGTATGGCTGAGATCTCAGAACGAGCTCTTAGGCCAGAGGGAGCACCAGCCTCTTGTGGGGGCATTCCATTTATTTTGTTTCAGGCACTAGAAGGAAGAGGGGAAGTTATTTTGGGAGGGAAGAGATAAGAGGTGTGTTTATATTTTTATTTATTTTACATATATGTATTTATATTTTTAGGGAAACTGTGCTTTGAGATTTTAGGACTGTGATCTTTTCAGCGTTCCTACCTTATTTAAGAGTAATACTAATTCTGGCCATATTATATATATNATATATATCCATCCTCAAATATCAATACCAAATTAAGTTTTCAAATAAAATTCATGCAGTCCTTAATGTTTCCAAGGTATGGAGACTCATTTGTGTCTGATTCCTGCTTGTTTGATTTAACTTTTTTAAGATTTATTTTATTTCTGTGTATGTATAAGAGAGAGAGGGGAGAGGAGAGAGTTCGTGTGTGTGCCATGTGTGTAGGTGGGGGAGGGGCTGTAGAGGTCAGAGATAGTTGGATCTTCTGGAGCCAGAGTTATAGGCAGTTGTAGGCCACCTAATACAGAAACTAGGAACAGAATTTGGGTCTTCTGCAGGACCATCTTTGAGAGTCCAGACTACTGTAGGTGTGTGGTTTTAATCAAGAATTCTTTGGCTAGCTGCCTTTCCAGAAGTCATGTCTCCTGTTCACAAACTTGGATTTACCTATACAGGTAACACAGCCGTCGAGTTAGGAGGCACACGGTAATGGCACAGAGTTCTTGTCCTTAGCTCGAAGGACGGTCGCTGCACAACTTTTTCTAACCAGTTCCCTACAAGAAGTGTTATAAGAATTAATTTTGTTTATGAAAGGGGAAAGGAGCTGAGGTTTGTTCTGTTTTTCAGTTTTGGCACATTGAAGCCATAACCTGAACATAAGCCAGGCATTATCAAATAATTTTACTACCCTGTAGCATTCTGAGAAATCCAGGCTTTAGGTTTACAAACATCTGCTAATGGAGAAAGTGTTGTTTGTTTGTTTGTTTGTTTGTTTGTAGGAAGGAGGCTGCTTGTTGGTTCCTGGCCGCTTAGCCCAGAAATAATCACACAGAAACTGTATTAAGTAAATCACTGCTTGGCCCATTAGCTCTAGCTTCTTATTGGCTAACTCTTATATATTAACCCATTTTTATTAATCTATATATTGTCACATGACTGGTGTAATCACTTTTAAGTTCCCAGTGTCTGTCTCCAGTGGCGGCTACATGACTTCCCTCTAACTTCACCCTTCTTTCTCCCAGCATTCAGTTTAGTCTTCCCCGCCTAAGTTCTGCCCTATCAACAGGCCCAAAGCCCAAATCTTTATTAACCAGTGGTATTCATAGCATACAGAGGGGAATCCCACATCATTTGTTTGTTTTTTTAATAAGTGTTTGAATGAATTAAATGTAGGCAAGATTCAACTAGTCATTTTACCCTTACCATTGTGTCTTGGGTTTATGTTCAGGTAGGTCACAGAATCAAGAATGAAGCCCAGCATTGATCAAAGTGCAGGCCTGTGATAGCTGGGGCCAGAGTTTGTTAGCCTTGGGTCTACTGTTTCTACTTCCTGCCTCATCTCACTGCCTCACTTGGAAAATCCCATAGAAATGTGTCCCCTTGTGTAAGACCTGCTGCTGTATATTTCAGTGAGCTTGCAGAGATGTGAGTTCTCCCATTAAGAAGACCTGTTGACAGAGATTTCTGTCCTGCCCAGTCCCACAGTCATTCAGTCCCAAAGAAACACACAGAGGTCTACATTAATCATAAACTGGTTGGTCTATTAGCTCAGACTTCTTATTAACTCTTTCTTTCATCTTAAATTAGATCATAATTCTTATCTGTGTTAGCCCCATGGTTTGGTACCTTTCATCAAAGAGGCATTCTCATCTTGCTTCCTCTGTGTCTGGATGACAACTACAGACTGACCGTTTCCTCTTCCTAGAATTCTCCTGTTCTCATTGCCTCGCCTCTACTTCCTGCCTGGTCGCCCCACCTATACTTCCTGCCTGGCTACTGGCCAATTAGCATTTTATTAAAATGCAAGTGACAGGGTATAGACCATTGTCCCACAGCAAACACAGAAGTCAGAATCCATGTGTCTTGGGAGTTAATAGCATATTGCTGATTGCTGTGATGCCAGATGAGTGTGAGGGGAGAGGTGAGAATATTCTTTGATGCTAACAGAAGATTTGACTTCCAGATACCTTCATGTCAAACATGACATATTTATGTATTTTTAGCAATCACAATGATGTGAAAAGGTGTTAATAGTAGCTCAGGGATAGCAAAGCTTCAAGATTAGAAACCACTTTTAAGTTTCCTTTTGTCTCCCCCCAAGTGGGCTTTTGTATTAGCACTCATTATTGAGAGACACAGCAGATGGGCAGACAGACTGATTGCTTTATACATACGTGTGTGTGTGTGTGTGTGTGTGTGTGTGTGTGTGTGTGTTTTATGGCACTTGGATGCTGACTCTTCAGTAAGAGAGGAGCTTCTGGATGCTGTCTTATCTTTCTTTTCCTTTTTAATCAAAAATACAAAAGGGACCACTTCACTTGGTCTATTAATAATGCAACTGCATCCTTTTCTTAATTGCTGACTTCATAGCCCTCTGTGTGCCCATTGCAATCAGAGTTTGGTTTCTTTCCAGTCCTGCAGGCCTCGTGTGGGCCTTCATGTCCATGTTCTTTCTGGCCTAGCCTTTCTTTATGGGTTTTACCACTTTTTTATTTTATTTTTTTCAGATGTGTTTTTCTTCACAAGAAAATTGTCTTCAATATTCTTATCCAAAATGGAAAGGTCTTTTGTTAATTAGTGGGAGATAAAGTTACCTATAACATTGCATAATCTGAAATCTTTTCCTGAAGTCTTTTTTGTTTAAACAAAGGGGTCATTTATCTCTTTGATTTTCCTCAAAAATAGAATTTTTCTTTCTTAATTTTTCATTTTTATGAAAGTGATTTTTAAAGTGAAACCCTGCCCTGCTGTTTTTTCCTTTCCTTTTAAGAGGGCTGAAGTATGCGGTAGGTGTGCATATGGACAGAACTTCCCACGCTCTACCATGAGTTAGTGTGGAGTAATCATGCTCCTTAGGATGTTGCAAGAGGCGTAGAAAGGCAGGGAAAAGATGCACACACATGGTCACACATCTTTAAAGTCCTTCATAAAAAGTTGAATTAGGTTTATAGATTTGCTGATACATTTAATTTAAAAAAATGGGGAAATGGTCTACAAAGATGACATTGGATTAGGTTAGTCCGTGGTATTGTGGTTTTCACATTGTGAGGACATTGCGAAGTTATGTCGGCTCCATCTGAGGAGAATTAAGCCATAAGCAGTTAATTTGGCTCTCTGTTTTCTGAGCTGTCTGATGGGCCTATCTCATAGATTATTTAGCTTGAAAACAAACCAGCCTGTGAGTCAGTTTTAGATCACCATGGAGTGATCTTATTAAATAAAGTAGTGTCCATCAGACTTCAAAGAGATGCTTCAGTTCAGCTCCCACCCTGTGATGTGCAACTTCAAGCAGTAGCGTGCTGTTAATAAGGAGAGGTGGAAATGTGGGCTCTGCAGGCGTGTGTGCACCCTGAGCCTTGTCTCAGAGCCGTAAATAAGT
>LOEQ01000691.1:204621-225840 GCA_001685075.1 Bramus lutescens | reverse complement strand
GAAAGAACCCCAGCGAGCTAAAGGAGACATGGAAGCTGAAAGGAAGCCAGTGTTTCTGGGAAGGGACAAACCGAAGGGGAGTTTTCGCGAGCAGATGATTCTGACAGTCTTCGGGGAGACATTTCTGCAAGTTTGTGCAGAAGGAAGTCTTAAGTTGAATTCAAGTTGAGTGAGAGAATTGTAAGTGGAGATGAAACCTTGACATGACAAGCTAGGATGAAAGGTTATGCAATTCAAAGGTGTTTTAATGATGGCTCCTTAGTTGTGGTCTGGTCTCAACCCCAACACCTCTCTAGACTCACTTGCTCAGAGCGGAGCCAGGTGCCTCTGCGGTGAATGCCCAGTTGTCCTGTATTTAATCTGCAGTAGCTAGACCATGTTACTGCAAAACTGGTCTAATTACCTGTTTCACTGATCATTTATAGCCTATGGGGGCAGAGGGGAAAATCGTATCTCATCTTGCTTACAACTGTGTGCTTGGTATCTACCGATCACGGGGTATTACTAAGGAGTTTTCGATTAATAACGGCTAATTAAATGATTGAATGATTGGACAAGCGCTTATGACACAGTTAGAACTTTTCCTTGGTGATCTGGGCATGATTAACTTCAGAAATTGGAGATCTGCCCCTCAAATCATTCCGTCACCACCAATGGAGTGATCTTATTAAATAAAATAGCTGTAAACCTTGAAAATGTCACTTTTAAAATCAAGTAATGCTACAAGCTATATAATCCAGTATATTTCAAAAATAAACTCAACACTGATGATGGCGAGGGAGTGCTTATTGAGTGATAGTGTTTATCAAAACATAATTAGCTGGATGTGAACTTAGAATGGAAAACAAAACAAACTGAGATGACCGGGGAAGGGTAGGACGTTGTCTCTCAGTTCTCAGGACTTCTGGGTGATTGGCCTAATTACTTTCCATTTCTTTCTCCTGTTTTCGCTTCGTCGGTTCTGAAGAGGTGACAAGAAGCAAGGACCGGTTCCTGTCTGAGTGGTTTGTCTCCCTGTGCCTGTGTGAGGCAGTCTGCTTATAGACTTCCTATTTGGAAAGGAAGGGACTTCCCTCCCCACCTGTGACCTTCCCCTTTGCCACGGAGCTGAGGATGGAGGAGATGCCAGCCTAAGAAAGAGCTGACAGAAACCGGACACCATGCAGCATGGGCAGACAGAACAGCTAGAGCTTTAGCTGCCATGGGCCAGGGAGGGTTTCTCACCTCCTCTCTCCTACCTGTAGAGATCAGTCCCATCTCTTGTTTCTGTGATGATTCTTCAGAGACTGGACGAGGTAGGCAGAGTGGGTAACCGTGTTACTAGTCTAATAGTCTCACAAGAAGCCCTCCCGTGATGACGATCCCAGCTGTATTAAGCTGGATGGAGTTGGCCAGCCCCACCTTCTTGAGGCTCTTCACAAAGCACCAGCCCTACAGCCTCTTCCTGCCCTGACCTCTCTGGAGCAAGTGCACAGGCCTGCTCTGTCTTTCCCTAGCTCAGTTCCTATTCATCTGCTCCCCACATCTGTGTGCCATCTCTGTGTTCTCAGACTGATCAGTTTCTACCGTGTCTTATGACGGCACAGAAATCTCACTTCCTCTGTCTAGTCGCTGCCCCCGCCCTGTCAGAATTTGACCGCTTTTGAATTCTGTGTTCTACCACATCCCTTATTGTGTGTGTATATCCTTTTTCATTGTCAGAAGCACGTCACTGTCAGGATCCTGAGGCGTATAGTTGTTTCAAAGACAGGACTGCTAAGTCATAAAATAGTTCCTTTGTATGTGTATTAGTATGTACACCCATAGACCTAGATCTCATATAGCCTTAGATGAAAATGTGCTACCATAAGGTGGCCTGATGTGTGAAGGAGGTGTTAGCATCAACTCTCTAAGAAGCAAAGTGTCATGATTTGTAATATTTCTATAAGTAGCCTTATACTTTCTTCTCGTGGTCCGTAATAAGAGAGTTATCTGAGGGATTATATACAGGTAACATATGTCATAGTATTTATTGTCATATATGTAATAGTATATATTATCACTGTAGCATTTATTGCAGTCATTATTTGCATGATCATTATATTTACATTTAATTTCATTTATTAAATTTATCAGGATGATGGGAAAATGCTCTTTGCTGAGGTTTTATGGCTTAAATGATCAGATTTCGATTTCTGTTGATGTCCTTTGCATTCTAAGAAGCGCCTAGGGTCCAGCGGTTTTGTTGAAAAGTGAGGCTTGCCACTGTGTTTTGGTGACACCATCTGTGATACTTGACAGGCTCAATTGTTCGTAGCAGAAATGGTGGGATGTGGGTGTTGGTGAGGTTGAAAGAAGAACGGTGCTGTGTTGGTGCTGCCAAGGGCTCAAGGAGGTCAGGGTTATGTTGGTAAGGGGTGTGGAAAGGGGGATTTCCACAGATATCTTCGAGATTGTAGCCCCTCGTTTACAGGACTGGAATGGCTAGATAATACTGATGGAAATACGGCAAGAATAAAACAAAATGAAACTATCCGAGCACACTGGGCGCAGCAAACCCTGAGAATCCGGAGCAGCTACTATCAGTGTTGCAGTGAAGGGCATCTCACTCTAATAGAATGGGGATTACCTCTGAGTGGCCTATTTATAAACAGTCCTTATGCCTTTATGAGAGACCAGTTGGCACACAAAGGCCAAGCCAGGAATTAGACAACTAACTGAGTGGTGTTTTTTCTCTGTCTCCCTACATTTTCTCCTCAGTCCTTGAAACAGTGAGAGCTAAGCCAAAAGCGAACACAGGGAAGCCTAATTGTCAACTCTAGTAGACTCCAAATGCATAGCCTACTTCAGATGTGTAGCCTACTCTGGATGCATAGCCTACTCCGGACACATAGCTTACTCCAGGCCCCTTAGCCTACTCCAGATGATGCATAGCCTATTCCAGATGTGTAGCCTAGTCTAGATGCATAACCTAGTCTATGTTTCAGTCTGAGGAAGAAAACGGTCTCCTGAAACAAAGAAAACTTTTGAGCACCGCCTGCAGGGAGGTGCGCTGTGGCTCTCACTAGTGTTTTGTTTACTCTAGACATTTTGAGGTTTCAGAACATCAGCAAGTCTGTAAGCCCATGGGTGTCCATGTAGTAGTCGGTAGTTCTCATTTCCTTGAATAAATATATACTTTCTACATCTCTTTGAAAATGCTCCTTCCCAGCATTCATTGTGTGTGGCTGGCCTTCCTAGGTTGCTTTCTGAGCAGGGATTGAGAGGGGATGGCCACACTACACCAAGTGTGGAATTGGGCTGTGTAATCCCCCACCCAGCATGGAGCAATCCCAAGCATGGAGTCACCCCTTCTCATCCAGCTTTCTCGGCTTGCAGGTGCACACACTGTGACCAACGCAGCGACGAAGTGGATTTCCTTTGTGTTTAAAGAGAAAAGAAGAAAAATGTCTCCGTGTCTGTAGAGATGATTTGCAGTTCAGCCCAGCTGAAGCTGACCGAATGAGACTATGGGCTGTGCCTCTGCCAAGCATGTTGCTACTGTTCAAAATGAAGAGGAGGCTCAGAAAGGGAAGAACTACCAGAACGGAGATGTGTTTGGTGGTGAGTGCTTGCACACTTTGCTCTTGGCCTGGCAGTTCCAGGCCTTTCACTTTGGTGGCAGTGAGTAACCTGATTCTTGTCTTCCGCCGTTGGGTCATAGTGGTGGCGAGACTTGAGTGAAATCAATGCAGGTCTTTTTTTCCTATAGTCAGTTTGTATCATGTGTGCTTGGGCAGGGAGGATCACAGAGGTGTTTATACAAAAGTTCACATGCAACCTAAAGAATCGAAGAGGTTTAGTCAGTTTACATCAGGCAATGCCATGTGTGTTCTGGTGGATGACAACTGAAAATACAAGCTGGGAGTGGAGTGAGTGGAGGCTTGTAAATGAGAATGTGGGTGTGTTGTAGGGTTAATAACGTGAATTCATATTAAAACATATAATGAAGAGTAGTTATTGTGTTCCTAGTACAAAAGTCACACAAATCACAGTTTTGTGGTCTCTTCTCTACCCCCCCCCAAAAAAAAACGCAGCCTTTAAAAGTGAATATGCTCCACATAAAAACTCAGCTTTCAGAAGCTCTGGGAGTCTGGGTCTTCATTACTTGGGGGGATCAGTGGGGTAGGGTGGTGTTTGCCCCTTCAGTAGCCTGTGGACTCTGTTGACCCACAGACTCTTCCCCATCCATATGCACCAAGCCTAGGTCACTCTGTGGCGTTCATTACCTGCCTGACCACTTACTGGATTTTGAGCTTCTTGACCTTGGGTTTGTCTCTTGAAAAATCAATTTCTGCTCTGATGGAATGTGAATACTTGTATACAATTCAAGCTAGTACAGGGTGTATGGAACAGCTTTTCCTAAATGACTTCAATAGTAATATCTACTAACTGAAAATATAAATAAAAACAGTTCTTTTGTTTATAAAATCTCTTGCTGGAAAAGTACTCTTACTGAGAAATGTCTCATCCCCCAGTCACTCTCAAATGATGCTGTCCCTTGTACAACTATCTGTGTGTGTTTGTGTGTGTGTGTTTTTGTGTGTGTGTATGCATGCACATAAGCACGCAGATGAGTACATGTGTATAAAGGCCAGAGGACAACCTTGGTTTATTTATCCTCAAACATAGTCTACCTTGTTTTTTTTGAGACAGCATCTCTTTGACTGGACAAGACCCAGGGACCCAGCCCATCTCCATCTCTCCAGTGTTGGGTTTACACTGGCCTCTTTGTATGAGTTCTGGGGAACAGACTCAGGTCTTTGTCATATAAAGCAAGCTCTAAACTGAATGAGCCATCTCTCAGCTCTGGAATTTGAGCCATTGTAATGATTGTTCTGGAGCTGAAATTTCTACTGTTCTATTAAAATGTATTCTCGTGAATGAGAAGTTCTGTTCCTGTGACAAATTTGCCTCTTGTGGTGACTATCTGGAGGATTTAGAAATGTAAGGAAGTAATGGATATTTGAGCATCTTAACAAAGCCAGACACCAGCTCACTGAAACTGCAGATACTGGGAAAACAGCTAATTGTAACTGGAGTCATTATTGTGACTCTTAACTGCTAAGAGAAAATGATCCACCATCAGGATTTGTTTAAACTAGCCTCTGTGTGATGGTCTGTCATGATCAGTTTTGTAAGGGAGCTACCTCAGATGGAGCTGCCACCATATGTCAACACCGGGAGGCATTTCATTTGCATTCATTTTCGTGTTGAATTTTCACAACAGTCCTGTGAAATATGTGCTGTCTCAATTTGCATATGTAGAGGCTGAATCACAAAAAGCTGACTGCTTCAAAGCCGCCTTCAGCATCAGCATCCACATCCCTCGGGCCCTGGGTCACCTCTTCATCCCTTGCCTTTCCCTAATGTATGGCTGTTTCCCATCGCTATCTACTGGTTAAGGCCTTTTGCTAAGCATCATGGAGATTACAGAGGTAAATATCGCGCAGATCTTGCTGTCTTCTACTTTGTGAGAGGATAGGAAAGTGTTGTGAGGCAGAATAAGTCAAATAGCAGAAGATACCTGTCACGGTAAGACTCAGGCATGGACTGTCTTAACTTAAAGGCAGAACCAGGATGAATTCTTTACAGAACCTGGCCTGGAAGAATCTAAACTTGCCGGGTAAGAGTTAAGGAGAGAACTAGATGAGAAAGGGCTAGAGGTAGTGAGAGACATACTCAGAATTTTGAAGATTCGCGTTTGAATGGAGAATAAAATACAGGTGAAGAAATCCAAGTCAAGGTTTAATTATAGGAAAAATAATATCAAATAACAATCTTTTGAAAGAAAAGCTTAGACTGCAAGGACAAAATTTTGTGATGTTAGTATAGAGTATTTATATTCTGTGCCACCTAACCATCTTTTTTCCTTGTTGAGTTACAGCTTGCACATGCAAGAGGACTGTGTTTCTCTAGTGTACCATGTGTATTTCTCAGAAGTTAGCATTTGCTCGCCAGCTGTTGCTGGGTAGACTCTCAGTCTCAGGGTTGTGCAACAGCCAGTGCTTGGCTTTGCTTGCTGGGTCAGCTGGGATGCTGCTTTACTCATCTCTCATCTTCCTGGTCCTGCACACCATCAGCCACTGAAGGCAAAGCACCCTTTCTAAGAAGAACAAGAGTATGAACCACACATAGTCTGGGTCTTAAGGATAGATATGCATTTACACCACATTTCATGAGCCAAAGCAGGTGACGGGCCCAAAGTAAAGACGGGCAAAAGGACATGCCTGACCACACTGCAAGCATGCAAGGATATGCATGCAATGAGCAGCTAGAATTTGGGTGATGAGACTGTCCCAAGTCTGCCTAGTCCTTGATGGCTCTATGTGTCCTTGTGGTCCAAATATAGGAAGTGCAGTTAAAGAATCTGCTGAGGTGGTCTTTGTTTGTTTCTTTGTTGTTTTTTCATCTCCCTAATACTCATTGAAATTTTATTTCCCCCAGTATTTACTATCTTGTTAGTTTTTCTAACATAAACGCTTGCAAGTTTGTGGTACAATGTTAAATAAAGCAAGAATATAACGGTGGACAAATCACTAGTCATGAAAAAAAATTTTTTTTTTAAGCCCTACCAGGGTCTGGCAGTAGAATTTCAGAAATTCAGTATTGAAGAAAGGGCTTTTACTGAATGCTGTAGTTTAAATTTGACAAGATATATCTTACCTGTTTTTCTACTTAAATTAAGTTGTAGGGAGAAGCCCCCATCCTAGTATTCTCACAGATAGTACAAGATTCCTGGTTTTGAGACAAGGTTTCTCAGTAGCTTTGGAGCCTGTCCTGGAACTTGCTCTATAGACCAGGCTGTCCTTGAACTCACAGAGATCACCTGCCTCTGCCTCCTGAGTGCTATGACTAAAGGTGTGCGCCACCACCACCCGGCTCTCCTGCAGTTTCAAGGTTCTGTTATTGTACAGTACACAGCCTCAAACTCCATTGCACCACATGGTACTAATGCGTTATTTCTCACCATTTGGTGGATCTCTGGGGCCTGGCTGCTGTCCTCCCCATGCCCAGTCACACAGCTTCACTTAGCGAGGATCTTACGTGAGCTCTACTGTCCAGAATGTCCTCAAGCCTCTGATGTAGACCTCTCTTTATAGGTAGTTGCCTAACTTTTCAAATGGTGCCTCTCATCCACATGAGAAAGGTGAGGCTGCCAAGTGAATTTCCTCCTACCTTCTTCTTCTCAAATCTTTTTTGTTTTCCAAAGGTAAACTGCTGCCTGAGCCATTTCTAAGGTCTTAGGAAAGCATCTCTTTCTTGTCATCCCAGGAATTTTTTTTTTTTTGGTTTTGGTTTTTAAAGTAAGTTGTATATTTGTTGATAAGTCTAATCTCTCTTATCAATTGGTTAGCAAGCTGTGGGCAGAAAGTACATGCTCTTCAGAGGACCCAGGTTTCCAGAGAGCCTAGGAGCAGGATACAGAGGGAATACCCAGAGGTCAAGTTGAACACTGACTGTACCAGCCCCCTTTTGTAACGAAACTGGCTCTAAGTGCTGCTGAGTCTGGTTTAAGGTGCACCTGATGTTTATACCAGCCTTTTAAACAGAGGCACATAGATTATTGTAGTAAAATATTTGGGATGCCATTGTAAGATCAAAAGCTGGCAAGCAAGTCAGGAACCTAGTGGCTGTCCTTCATGTGGACTTAGATGTAGTCTCATTCTTGGTGGTACATAAAGTAACATGAAGTGTGTGCGTGCGTGCGTGCGTGCGTGCATGCGGGAGGGAGGGAGATACTCTTACACCAGTCTTTAACCTGTCTAAAACTCTGTAGGGACCAATTTCTCAGGGCAGTGGTGAAGATTAAATGGTAATATGCTTCCTGATGTATTTAGAAATGCAAATCAGTGGGAGGCAAAGTAATAATTCATTGTGTATCTCTCATAATTTTGATTGTACAAAGTGAAGCTTCATTAAGGACACTTTGCTCCTGCAATAATTACAGAGGATAATGTGTATTTGTGTGGTTCAGTAGCCATTGGCCGCACGTGGCTCTGATATGTGGATGATGTCGCTAGGCCCGAGATGCTTGTACATTTTGTACAAAATGAAGAATTAATATGGAAAATAATATAAAATAGCTCATTAAAAATTCTACTATTGCTCACATGTTAAAATGATGGTTTAGATCTTCCAGATTAAGTAGATTGTATTATTAAAATTACGTGCACCTGCTTACTTTTCATGCAGCCACTAGAAATACCAAGAGTCCAGACCAGGAGTGGTGGCACACTTTAATCCCAGTACTCGGGAAGCAGAGGAAGACAAATCTCTCGAGTTTGAGGCCAGCCTGGTCTACATAGTGAGTTCCAGGACCTGCCAGAGCTACATAGTGAGAGCCTGTATCCAAAAACCCAACAACAACACAACCAGAATGTTAAAGCTGGAGGTGTCTAGGGGACTTGGATAGGGCTAGCTTATGGTTGTGGAAACTAAAACTCAGAAAGCTAAACACCAAAAGATCTGATAATCCAGTCAAAAAGTGGGCAAATGAAATAAACGTTTTTCAAATATGTCACTTGTATTCTATGTGCGGATTATCTTTTTTAAAAAGACACTAACGAAGGAAGAGGGAGTATTGGGAATTGGGGTGGTATAAGTGTGGGTGTGAAGGGTTCATTAAAATCAAAATACTTTATACACATGTATAAAACTACCATGAAACTCACTCTTTCATATAATTACTATACATTATTAATAGTAAAAAGAAAAACAGGTGGCCAGTATGTGAAAACATGCTTTTCTGTAAAATTACAGTCTGCTTGGGTGCTAAAGCCTTTAAGAGTCAACACTCTTCTGCCTGAGGGAAGCTGATTCTGCAGTTAATTAATTCAGCTTTGTTTTTTTTTTTNAAAAAAAAAAAGCTGCTTGTGCCATACCAAGTAGCTAATGACAGTTGAGTTTCTCCAGTGTGTTGGGCACCATACTAAGCACATGACACCTGTAGTATCTTACTTCATCTTCAAAAAATGCCTGCAAGAAAACATGGCCTCTAATGTGTCCAGTGATCACAGAGAGAGAGAGAGAGAGAGAGTCTCTCTCTCTCTCTCTCTCTCTCTCAATACCTGTCCTCTCTGTGGATTCCATGATTATTTTTAAAATGAGGAAACCATGGCCTTATGTGTGACGGTCACACAGCCATTGATTTTCTAATCTGGAACTCTGGCCCTCAGTTCCCATCATCACGGTGTTACTGTTAGAGCTCTGGGGGTCCCTGCAGTTTCCTTTAGGTACTCAGTTGCCCCTCCAGGAGTCTTGTGTTTCTGCAGCTGCTTGGATCCCTTGGGCTGCAGCGAAGAGAGCTCGGCCCTGTGCAAGGCAGTAGAGAAGCTGCTGGTGCTTTTGGCAGCCTCCAGTGTGAGGCGCAGAACGTTGGAGCTGCAGCCAAGGCTTGCTTGGTGCTGGGGGAGTCTAAGACAGTGACTCATCAGCAGGAGTGGAAGGGGAAGCGTCTCCTCACCCTTGGCAGTTCTCAGTGTTTCCTTCCCAAATGACATCAAAGGATTTGAAACTGTGGCTTCTTCCTGGAATCCTGGCTGGTGTAACAAAAGGAAGTTTCCGAGGCATCTGCTTGTCTCTAGACAATCTCCACCTAGCATGGCCCGCCTGGCAGGTTGGCTTCACGGAAATTTTGGAGTTCCTGTGTAGAATCCAGCACCTAGGGCTTGAGTGTGGCTGACGCTTTTGCCACTGATCACACGGCATCACACACACAGTGTTGGACTCTGGCATTACAGTTGATGAAGCTTGTTAGGCTTGTTCATGCAGCTGTTACCACTGTTGCCTCTGGGTAAGAGAGGAATTTGAAGCTAATTTGGTCACTTGACAAAAGAAGTGGCTTTGTTTGTATAATGAGGAGGGTAGCTGGACTGAGGAGATTCCCTCTTCACGAATAAGCTTATCTGTTGGGAGGCATTAGATCTAAACCAGCCTTTGGAGCTTTGATGAAGTAATTGCTAACTGCCTGCTCTAACTCAGCCTTGGCTGTTAAAGATGTCTGGAGAGTCTCTTGTGGTAATTAGGGTATTTTCCGTGGACCTGAAACACGTCACGTCGTCCACAGAGCTGAGAAAGGTAAACTGGCTTCAAAGCCTGATTGAGCTCCCCACAGACACACAGACTTGTCAGGATAGCGACTTGGGTCCTCCTCTGTGCAGTGTGTGGGGTGCCATGGAGTTGTGGGCCTTAGACGCGTTGTTGTACGTTGGACTTCGGAATACTGCATGGTGACACACGATAAACACTGAGTAGGTGCCAACTGCTAGTCCCCGTCATCCTGTTGGCAGCCTCTTCTTTGTGCAGCTGTAACTGCTGAAAGTTGTCGGTCGGTCCTCTGCGATTAAACTTGGGAGAATCCTTAGCATTTTCTTACAGATGTCAGATTGATCCAATTTGAGCAACTGTTCCAATAGCCGATGATCCTTATCTTTTTATTTGAGATTTCTAAGTATTTGTGTTATGACAGTTTGTTCCCTTTCTGTCCTGGCCTAGTCAGAACTTCTGTCTGTGTATGTATGGTATGTGTGTGTGTGGGGGGGGGTATGTATGCATGCGTGTGTGTGTGTGTGTGTGTGTGTGTGTGTTAAATGAGACAAAGGATGTGACTTAGAAGTGCTAAAGATGACACTGGTCTGTGAAAGTGTGGTTTTAAAAATCTCCCACGATACAGCTTGATAAGTGTGTGCTTTATTTATTGAATTGACTTTTTATTGCTGTGACAGAGCACACGAGGAAGCAGAGGGTCTAGGTACTTACTTTGGCTCACAGTTTACAGCTTTCCAGCGGTGCTGGCTAGCTGCAGCTCATTGGGCCTGAGAACAGATACACGTCATGGCAGTGGAAGCATGTGGCAGAGAAGGCTGCTCCTTCATGAGAACAAGGAAGCAAAGAGAAAATGAGGAAGGACCAATAGCCTACTTCCTCAGACTACATCCTGCCCCAGAGTTGCCACCACCTCTCAGTAGTTTCATTGAATTATGAATAAAAAAATTATGAGTCCATAGATCACGGCCCAACCACCTTCCACAGGCCCCACCTCTTAACCAAGCCTTCTACACATGAGCCTTCAGAGGAAGTTAGTCCATATTACCAGACATAAATGAAATGTGTGTGTTTCATAATCTATAATTTTCCAGCTCTTCATGTGCATGTGGACCAAGGATGTTTCTGGAAGGATATTTCTTAGTGAAGTGCCATGGAGAGACCAGGAGGAAGCAGATACTGATGATGCCTGTGATATGCATGTGGACCAAGGATGTTTCTGGAAGGATATTTCTTAGTGAAGCGCCATGGAGAGACCAGGAGGAAGCAGACACTGATGCAGCCTGTGGCTGTCACTAGAGAACTGCATCCAGAACTAAAGGAAAATTTAAAACAATGTAGAAAATAGGTATTATTTCAGTTCACATTTTATTTTTAAAAGATAGTGTTACTTGTATGTATGTATGTGAGTACTTGTGTACCACTGTGCACACATGCTGTGTGTGGTGTTTTTGTGGAAACCAGAGGACAACATGCCGAAGTTGGTTCTCTCCTTCCACTGTACCACCATGTGGGTCCCAGCAGTAGAACTCAAGTCGTCAGGCTTGGCTGCGGGTGCCATTGCCCTCTGAGACATCTCACTGGCCCTTCAGATGACTCTAACAATTTAAATATAAGATAAGAGACCAGGAACTGAAGAAACCATCCCAGTCCATAAGGCATTTACCATATAAGCATGCAGAAGGTTCCATCCTCATGACCCATGTAAAAAGTAATATATGTATCACGCCTCCAAGGCTCAGAGAAAAATGAACAGGATGTAGGAGTTGGAAGATGGGGAGATGTGTTCCAAAGAGACACTGGGTAAGACAAGGCTTACACACATGGGCTCACCATAGCTGTGTTTACTCCACAAGTCATGCACAAGATTGGGCCAGTCAGCATCTCACCATGGAATTGGGAGGAGCTTATGAGGCCCCACCACGCCCTGAGATTCTATTGGTACTTTCTTTAGTGGTATAGCTACTAGTAAGTTGTCCATGCTCCAGTAATAACCTTCTAGGTATGCTCATACAGGAAACCTAATTAAACACGGTGAGTGGGTCACACACACAAAATGCGTGTAAGTAAGGAGCGAGCCTTCTGGGAAGAAGTGTTTCTGAGAGAGATGGGGATAATGAAGGTTGGAAATGAAAAAAATCCATTCCATGCATGCAAGAAGCTAAGAATAAAGATAAATTTTAAAAAGTGCTTTTTTCCAGAGTGCCAGCTGTGCCGGCATGTGCTGAGGAGGAACACTGGAAATCACTGGCCGGCCAGCCTGGGCTATAAAGACACTAGAGAGTGTTTTTACAGTCTTAGGTTGCAAAATGTCTTCCATGTAATTCTATGAAATCTGATCTCAATAAAACAAGTGGGTAAACTTGGCTGCATAAAACTCTAAAACCTCTGCATGGAGTAACCAAATAAACCACTCCGAGTGAAATTAAAGGACAACTGTCAACCTGTGAATATTATTTGCAGAACAAAAAAGGTAAATGTGAGAAATAAAAAAAGACATGAATCCTAAAAGCAAAGAATGTGCTGATTGAAAACTGGGCTGAATTTGTGATCGTGCAATTTAAAGAAGAAAAATTTACAGAAGTCCAATAGAAGCAGACAGAAAAATAGCCAACTGCTCAGTCATAAATAACCCCTAACCTCACCCCCTCTTCCCCACAACACATACCGAAATAAAGCAAAACAAAGCAGTTTTTACCCCCTCAAACTAGGCAGGAATAGACATCTGTCTCTTGTTCTGATGAGTAATGCCAAACCAGAGCAGTTTTTCTGGAGCACAGAATAGCAATATGCATATGGGATTTAAATAAGTATGCGTTTTGCTCCTGCAGTGTATTGTCAGGGGCTAACTAGGCAGGCAGATGTGGTACACACCTGTATGCTCCAAAGTCTTCCTCCTCAGCAGGATGTGTGCACCGCTGAAGATGAAGTAATCCTTCCACGTGTTCTAAAGTGAGAAGGGGAAAGAGACGCCTTTACACAGCTTGTCTTAGTTATAAAGGTACACCAAGAGTTTTTGTTTTCAATTATATCTACATGTTTATTTGTCTGTGTGCTTTTTGTTGATTGATGTGTGTGCCACAGTGCACATGTGGAGGTCGGAGACCAGCTTGTGGGAGTCAGTTCTTCCCTTCTGCTGTGTAGGCCCTGAGCTTGGACCAGATGATCAGGCCTGGCAGGAGGTTTCTGAGCCTCACAGTGTAGCCCAGGCTGGCCTACAGCCCATTGATCTACCCAGTTGGTCTCATAGTCATGGCAACCTTCTGTCTCTGCTTGGGTTAGAAGCCTGTGATGCCATACCTGACTGTAAGTACTGTTTGTGCTGCCTGTAAAATTCTGTGTCAGTGCATAAAGAAGGTGCTTGGGAGTTTCCCATCAACATTAGCAGTAGTTTCAGGTGATGTGAATTTCCTCTTTGTATTTATAATTAACACTTATTATCCAGTGCAACTATTTATTCTGATAAGTATAATTTAAATGTTTCCACCCTCCAGAGGGCTTCCGTTGGATTTTCTGGCAGTGCAGATTTGCTCCCCAAGGAAAGTACAGTGTGACTGGAAATAGCTTTGCACCATGGGGATCTGGGCGAAGGCATGTTTGCTCAAGTAAACAGATGGGGTCTGATCCCTGGAGTTTGTTTCATTCAGACCTTAGTGTGTCTTGTCAGTCTGCAAAACATTTGCTGGCTGTTTTGCGTGCTTAGGACACCATGCTAGGCATCACGGCTCATACAGACGGGCAGACCTAATCTCTGCCATCAACACACTAATAAATGAGTGACAGATGGCTGTCTTAGCGTAAAGTGTCAGTATCCTGTGGCGATACTACAGAAGAGGGCCTCATCACAGGAGCGGGGGGACACATGCAGAGGGTGATTAAAGTCTTTGCTTAGAGATGAACAAACAAAAGAGTTGGTGGGGCTGAGACATGGTAACAGTACAGGCAGAAGGCTCAGAGACGGTGCGTACAAGGTGTGTCTAGAGGAGGCTGGGGAGCTGAGCGAATCGGCTAGAAAATCCCACATTAGGAAAAGAGCCTAAAGTATTTGGGAATTTCATACCAGTTTCCCCCCAAACACTATAAAGCTCACACAGACAGTATCAGAATCATGTTACAGATTTGGAAATTTGCTGAAAACATTTGGAACATGCTAGAAAAAGAGGCTAGAAGATTGGAAGCTAATTTCTCAGATGGTCACCCTTAACTCAGATTATTATGGATCCTGAAATAATTATTATAGAGTTCAGTCTCACATGTATGCCAGAACTGCGTTATCGCTAACCCATGACAGAAGCGGATGAGCCATGATATGAGAGGATGGCCTTTGTCTTCTGTGGGATTGGACCTGACTTGGGTATTTTTGTGAATGGCTGGTGTCTTCAAGGAAGTGATGCATGCAGTCTGTGCACTGTGTGTTACATGCAGACCTTCTTCATGAAGACTATCAAGGGAGCTGGTGAGATAGCTGGGTTACCTGAGTGAAATGCCAGCATGCGCACACAGACCAGGAATAGTGCTGGAGAAGTAGAGACAGGTGGGTCCCTGGGACTCACCCTAGCTGCCAGTGTAGTCAGAACTATGAACTCCACATGCACAGATATACCCTGTCTCAGGAAATAGGGGAGAGTGATTGAGAAAGATACCTAACATTGACCTCTGACCCCTAAATGCACATAGACACATGTGGATGCATACCTGTACACATGTGCAAACACACACACACACACACAAACACACACGTGCATGGCTGTACATGCATCAAGGTTTGGGAGCCATTGCTGCCTTAAGCTTTAAGTTGCTTTCATTGCTGCAGGTAAGCCCTGGATCTTCACTTGTCTGCAGAAGGGAAGATTAGGACATGGAGGGTGATGTCTGTAGTACATCCGTTCCCACGGGACAGCAGAGTGTTTTTGAGACATCACCTCCGACAGACAGCAAGAGTGTAGTATAGCAGAGTAGCTTTAATCCACCTGCCCTCGCCTCAGTGTTCTTCAGCTATGAACCATTTTCAGTTGAGCAGTTTGTGATCATAAATTAGTGTCACGGTTTAATTGTGTTTCTGATAACAGTGTTCTAAACTGTGAGAAAAATTGTCCCAACCAATTAAGTGCTCCTAAACTAATAATCCTCTGCGAGGGGTGTTGATTGGCTAGTTACAAGGTTAAGAGGGTTCCATGGGAATGAGTCTCTATGAGAAGGCAATGTGTGCTTACTGGTAGTGGCTACCGAAGGTACAGATTTCCCCTTAGTCTTTAAACTGTTTTACAAGAGAAAATGTCCAGTGTGAGAAACCACGTAGCAAGAAACTGAGGATTGAAAGCCGGCACTAAAGGGCAGCAAGTGTCCTGTGGACCAGATGTCCACCAGGACCGTGTACACCAGTGCCCTGATGCTGTGCTCTGAAAGTTCTTAGCACCTCTCCAAGTTAACATGATGAGATTCGAACTCCCGGTTTAATGTTCTTAAGAGGCAGGTCTTTGGGGGAGGCAGTTAGGTCCTGAGAGGCAGCACTCGTGAACATTCTCAGCACCCTTACCAAAGAGTCCCAGGACAGTTGGCCTGTGTCATGTGCCCTGTATGACACAGAAGAAGGAACCGTTTGTGAGAAAGCAGGCTTCACCAGACGTCTGCTGGCACACTGGTGTGGACTTCGCAGTCTCCAAAGTCGTGAGGAATAATGCACACAGAAGTATTATGGTGTAACAGATGAGCTACCTGGGCTAGGAAACCGCAGTGTCCCCTGCGCTAGCGGTAGGGAGAAGAGTAAAATGAGACGAGATAGACCCCCTGCTTAGAGAAAAATCTAGCTCCTGGAATAGCTGTGCTACTCTGCTCCTGTTCCTAGTGCTGACCATTGACTCTTCAGATGACAGTGACCTCAGGGCTCTGAAGACATAGCCTCTGAGCCAACTCTGGCTGCGGGACTCTAGGCAGCTTGATCCCAAGGAAGAGCCAAAGGTACCTGTGGTTGGAGGTTGATTGCCAGAGACACGTGTGCATGTTAGGCTCCGCCTGGCTCTTGAACTCCTTGGGCCAAATGAAAATGTGTGCACCAGATAATTAATGTCACAGTAGTAGTATGTATATACATGTCTGCTAACATGTAACTAACAATTACTGTTTAAACATGAATGGAAAGTATCTTTGAATGTTCTTAAGGTTTTTCATAATAAAAGCTTAGCTGAAAGGGCCATAAGCAGGGAAGGGGCCCCTGTGAGGGGTGAAGACTATGAGGGACAAACATTACTTTTGCAGTCTACTTCCTTTTTAACTCATAACCCACATTTGAAGATACAGTGTATATGTATATCTAAATTTTCATTTAAAATGTTTTCGCAAGGTTTTATATATGATCATTAAGAAATCAAGTGGGGCCAGAGAGAGAACTCAGTAGTTGGAGAGTACTTGCTGCCTTTGCTTAAGATCTCCATTCCCAGCACCCACCTCACTTCACTCAAGCAATGTCTTTACTTCCCAGCGTTTCTATCTTGATAGAATGACTCTCCTCCTTGTGCCTTACCAAGTTTCCTTGGTGCAACTGTTAAGATTGCCAACGTTTAAGAGAGAAAACAGTGTGCTTTTAGTTCTAACCGAGCTCTGAAAATCAGGATTACCCATTTAAGAAATACTAACTGCGCAAATATTATTAAAAGAAGGCCTGGCTTTTGCTAGCAGATAAAAGATGTAATTCGACAATGGCTACCTGCTTTGCCCACACCATCGGAGATGAGCCAGGCAATAGCTGGAAAGACAGATGTGTATGGTCAGACAGGGTCCAGGGCCACGTAGAGAAAGAAAGGGGATCAACAGATGGCAGGATGGCTTGTTTGTATTCATTGGTCAGGAAAAGTCAAGGAGTTAGCCTTTGTACACACCTGAAGGGAGGGAGCCAGGAGAGCCCTTGAGCAAAAGCAAAGGACTTCCTGGTGTGTTCCAGGAAGGGAGCTTGAGAATCTGGTGGCCAGGTGATAGATAAAGAGGAGCAACCAGGCCCAGTAGCTCAGACAAAGATGAAGGATTCTGTTCTACATGAGGTAGAAAAGCTAAGGAGAGGGTTTCCAATGGATGAAGTCTGACTTTGTATTTAAGCGTAAAGAATTGTCTAGGGTTGGAAGGGAATGTTTTTACCACAAATAAATGGTGTTTAGAATGGACTGATCGTTGCACAGTGCACATACACAGGAAAAACACCTTGTAAATGTTTGCAAGCATGGTATGTTAATCAAGACAATTATAAAGAAGTTTTAAAAAGCTCTGTCCTGGCTGTTGTGTGGGGAATGGACTGCAAAGAGTGGGACGTAATACAGTCTGCTCTCGCAGTACAGAGACAAGTGAGGGTCTCTCTGGGAGTTGAGGCCAGCCCAGTTTACAAAGTGAGTGAGTTCTGGGCCAGCCAGGGCTATGCAGAGACTCAGGTGTGTGTTTGTGGGAGAATGGGAGCAGATGAACGGTTAAGCAATCTACCCCATCTGTCTCATGAGGGGTCTGAGCTCACGTTGTCAGTGGAGATGGGGACCCCAAGGCCAGATTTAGGGTTCGTGTGAAGAATGGTTAAGCCTGGACTTCATCATAGCACCCTTCGCCATGGCTTTCTCCATGAGGATGGGAATGGTAGGTTTGTACCAAAAAGGTTCCCCCACCTTCCCCTGAACCGGTGGCATCCTCTGAAGCTTCACAGTGTGGGATGACCAAGAAACTTGAGCGTTTAGAAAGTATTTCGAGCCAGGCTGAGTGATTCGTAGGGTCAGAACTCTCACGCGTTGATGTCTGTGCACTTTTACATTTGTTTCTGGCTGAGAGCAGAACTAAAGATGGTGATGATGTGCGTATGTGAGTGTCCAGGTCTCAGCAGTGCACAGACCCAAGGCAAAGCATCACTCTGGTCTCAGAACCCAGTTGTACTTCCTTTCATTCAATCTAAGCATGAAAGGGGATTTTCAGACACGCTCTGTTGGTTTAATTGGAATGTATTCCTTGGTTAGGGGGCGGTGCTCCCAAGGAGGTGTGTTTCTGGTCTCACCCCACCCCAACAGCATCAGGAGTCTTTAGGGTACTCAACAAAAAGTGTGTTGTGCTCTACAGTCTTACAGTAGGAAAAAGTGCCCCATAACAAGATACAGTATCTGTATACAGATGTATACAGATACATCTTCATAGATGTAGCGACGATTGTGTGAGAGTGATCAGTGCTGGTTGGCTTGACCTCTGCAGACTGAGGAACAGGCAAGAGAGATGAATCTTGGAAGATGAGGCAGCAGATGGCCAAGCGGAAAGGGTGGAGAAGGGAGCAGGAGACATGATTAAAATGGAGTTAAGTGAACCACAGCCAGTCCCCCCATAGAGCATCCTGAAAAACTGGAGGTGATCTTCTGTCTTACGAGGGTGCCGTCCCTGTGGGAAGAGTACAGACTTGTCAGAGGGAAGGTTAGAGCCGGCAGGCCTCCTTCATACGCTAGCATTGCCCCCACTCATTTCCAAAACTCACGGGTGAGGGCAAGCAGGGAATGCTTTTCAAAAGCAAAGAATTGTATTATTTGACCATGAAGTATCATTTGGACGTGTTTTCCCATTTTAAAAGTCCAATCACACTGCCTGTATCTGGGAATTGCTTCAGCTGAAAATGACTCCATCCATTTTCTTCCCATTCTTTCTGATAATGACTTCGCGGCTGCCGAGGTCTTTTTAATAGTTCTATAACCCAGGTAAAGCCAGGCTCCTGCAAGCCAGCATCAGTCCAGAGACATCTTAAAGGAACACCTGACATCATTGAAAGGCTATTTAAATTTTTGCTGAATGACCCCTAAGACCTGAAAAGCCATCTCATTCATGAACCACACATTGAAGCTTATTCCTCCATGAATTTCTGCCATTGGCTGTTCCCATTCTTCTTTTGAACTACCTCAAAACTCATTCTTCTCTTGAATGCCCTGCACCTTTCCCTCTAGACCAGCCTTTTTTAGGGCTTCCTGCTTCTCCTTACATCTGTCTCTTTTCTTCTCTTTAGCCCTGCAGCTCAGGTGACATGCAGACTGGCCTGATTCTGGGGTCAATCTCCTTACCCCACTCAGTCTGTACCATAGATCTCACTCAGTAGCCCATCTGCACTTAACACCCAGACAAATGAGACAAACATTTCTCTGCCTTCTGTCGGGATTATCTGAGAGTCTGCCCTCTACCAGAAGTTCACTTAAGTCAGGACCCAGTGAAAAGAATTGAGTCAGACGGACATAGTCATTAGATGCTGGTTCTTCACAGACATACACATACAGGTGTGCATGCGTACTCATGCACAAACACACACACACACTCACCAACCTTTACCAAAATGGAAGTTAGCCATGCTAGTTCACTAGTTAAGCAGAGTGTCTAGTGTTGACTCAAAATACAGTGCCTGTTCGCGAAAGAGTAAGAGATTATTCTGAAGCAAGTGAGAGTGACCGTAACTGGCTCAAGAATCAAGTTACCCTGAGTGATATTTTCCACTAGATCAGAGGATGCTTGAACTTCTTCAGGCACAGAACAAAACAAAGCCACTCATCAATGTTTGACAAATTCCTTGATGGGGACATCAGGTAGGCTTGTTAGAGCAGGCAAGGGAAGGGGTGTCCCAGATGTTACCCTTACTTTTAGAGTTGATAAAAGCGAATGGCCCATGATGCAATAATGACATCTCAAATGGTGTTACCTAATAATGACAAAGCTATTCAGTTGGATATAGCGGAGGATAGGGTTTATTGAGAGGACTTGTGGCGGTTTGGCGGCACTCCGTCTCACTAGTCACAGCATTCTGCATGGTCTGTAGGGCCATCAGCTTCAGAGAATGTCTGCTCACCCTAGATGGCATGCCCTACCCTACTAGTCAGGCATCCTATAAATTCGTGAGTAATGTTGGCGGAGGAAGCAACTGCAGATGGAACAGCCGAAATGGATTAGAGAATCAGCTCGTGTTTCTGGCCCTCCAGGTAGTGCTGGGGTTAGCAGTCTTACATACAAAGAAGGACGTGTGTGGTACTGTAACAGTGTCTTTTCATATTTGTCTGTCATTGCTCCATAGTTCACCTAAGAAAGAATGTCAGTGTTTGTATTTATTCTAGATTTTATATAAAACATATATACATGTATAAATTCTGTTACAGGCCCATATCTGAAACTCTGCCATATAACAACCCAGCCAATGTTCCATGAAATTAGGACCATTATTGCCACTACAAGGAATTTTACTTACTTTTTATTTAAGTATAAATAAGCATTAGGTTTCATTATTGAATAAACACAGAAACAGCACAAGGGGTTTGTATCTTAGTGACATTCACATACTTCGGTTATGTGGTATCTTAATAGTCATCTCTAAATATGAACAATCTGTACTTTCCCTAGTAGACTTCCATGTCTAATCTCTACAAAGTTGGTAAGTCCAAAAGCTATTTTCCTTGTTACTTTTGAACTACTGAGATCTTCAAATAATTAAAACTTAAATGGTTTCATTTTGAAAGTAGTTTTATTTATCAGTATTATTTGATATAAACTCTGGAAAAAACAATCTTTCTATGACTGTGCAGAAGCCTTGTTTAGGGATTTTCTTGAGAGCAGGCCATGTATAACTATCCTAGAAAATTTTCAGTAATAACCATCACATATGAGCTGACAAGATCACCTTATGCAAGTACAGTTACAGAAGTCACGGCTAGGAACTGCTTGTCTCAGGACTTGAGGGCAGTTGGGGAGTTCTCCAGTTGAGTTTACTTCATGCATAGCGTTCCAGATTTAGGGTCCACTTGGTGAACTGTGGCAGTGAGATGCTGTCAGACTCTGAGCTGAAGGATATGCCCAAACAGGAGATAGTTCTCAGAGCAGGAGTCATGTGTCATTCCCTGTTGTCGGGGTTTCTGTCCTGCCTCGTTTCCACAGTCGTTAAGTCCCAAAGAAATCACACAGAGGTCTACAGTAACTATAAATGATTAACCCATTAGCTCAGGCTTCTTATTAACTCTTATAACTTATGTTAACCCATTATTCTTGTCTATGTTAGCCACGTGGCTCAGTATCTTGTTTGGCGAGGCCGTTACATCTTGCTTCTTCTGTGTCTGGGCCAGGACTGCTGAGGAATGGGCTTCCTCCTTCCCAGAATTCTCCTGTTCTCCTTGACCTGCCTCT
>LOEQ01000691.1:158880-201146 GCA_001685075.1 Bramus lutescens | reverse complement strand
ACAATTTGTGTGTTGTTATTTCGGGGTATAAGCTAGCCGTGCGGGAGCTGGACTGGACGAAAAGCAGGGCGCGCTCCCCTCATTACTACAGTTTGGGGTCCTGGGTAGAACATTATAGAATCCAGATTATCACAATCCAGATTGTGATATGTTATATTTATAGCTGAAGGTTCAACTAAGTATGCATATGTTTAGTTAAATCGTAGCAATTATGTCTTTGTGCCTTAATTTATAAACACTAATGCCTCAAACTAAAGTTGGGCAGCTCATTTTTAAGTTTTTTTGTTTTTACCTGTATTTTGATCTCTGTATTATTATACCAGGGACATAATTATATCTATTCTTTTAAAATTAGCAATGATTTCACAACTTATGAGTAACCAGTACTTAATATGTTGGTATTATTAACTTCCTTTTTTTAAATCTGAGTATCAAATCAGAGTATGGTATTCTCTTGTTTGCTCTCTTATTTTGAAATAGTGTTTACTGTGCATCCCAGACTGGTCTCAAACTTATAATGTAGCCTAGACTGGCCTCAAACTTACAATGTAGCCTAGACTGGCCTCAAACTTACAATGTAGCCTAGACTGGCCTTAAACTTACAGTGTAGCCTAGCCTGGTCTCGAAGTCAAAACCTTCCTGTCTCAGTCTCCTGTATTCTGGGATTGTGTGAGCACATGGGTCATCATAAAGGGCTGTGAAATACTTTTACTTTGTAGTTGAAAATTCAGAACCATCTATTAACTTGATAATTCTAGATTTGGGATTCCTGAAAGGCACATTAATGTAATTGTATATAAGCCTCTCAAATTTTTTTAGAAAGAAGTAGAAATGGGGCTGGAGAGATGGCTCAGTTGGTAAAGTTCTTGCCACACAAGCATTATTACCTGGATTTGAATCCTCACACTTGTGAAAAAAGCCAGCCAGATGAGAGGGTTCACTCCAATAATTGCCCTGCTAGGGAAGCAGAGACAGGGTGACCCTGGGACTTGCTGGTCAGGCAGTCTGATTGAATCATCAAGCTCAGTTTCTGCAGGAGACCCTGTCTAAAAAATAAGATACAGGAAGACATCAGAAATTGGCCTCTGGCTTCCACATGTATGCACATGAACCCAAAACACACATACACACTATACTCATGCAAAAACATACATTAGAAATGTAGGCGGGTTTTTCTTTGAGCTTCCAGCTCACAAAAAAAAAAAAAGACAAAGAGACTTATTAATAACCATAGCCTGGCTTTGGCTTCGGCTGGTTTCTGACTTGCTCTTATAACTTAAGTTACCCTCTATTTTTGCGTTTATGTTCTTCCACACTCTCATTTGCCACCTCTTCTCCGGTATGCTCATCCTGGTTATTCCACATCTGACTGGTGACTCTCCCTTTCTTCTTCCCAGAGTTCTCTACACCTACACCTCCTGCTTTTTAGTAAACCAATCACAGTGCACCTCGTCACACAGTGTGAAGGAACATTCCACAACATAGGAATAAAGAAAAATGAATAGAACCTATATCTACCTTCAATTGGCAAGTGGGGGGAAGAAACACAGATGGCCTAGTCACAAACATTGGGTCTTCTTATAGGCAGATGTGCAAATACATTAGCTTCTTAAGGAGGAGAGAAGCTTTTGACAAGCACACTGTCTTGGGTGTTATACAGTATAGCTAGTTTTCAGAAATACTGTGTTAGAGGCAGGATGAAGAAAGTACAACTACATTAGACAGTTGTATTAGAAATACTAGAATAAGACATTTGAAGGTATATACTCATTGTACTCAGTCAATAGGAAAATGTTATGAGCTCTTAGCCAGAAATACAAGCCTTCTTAGTAATAGACAGCTAGCTTTCTTAGAGGGTGAGTTCATACCATTTTCAAAACAGCTTGCTGATGAAATTTTCTAATTCCATAATTTCTGTGATTTTTTTTCTCCCTTCACAAGTTGGGCCAAAGATGAGTCAAGATCACACCTATTTTTGAACTTAATGTACCAAGACATTTACTGTTGACAGGAATCTGGTGGAAATGTCCTTCTTGTCATCACCAAATCTCTGTCCAACAGGAGAACTTTGGCTGTGGTCTTTCCCAATTTTGTCCCACGATGGATGTTGACATTGAGATCCGTGTTCTTGTCTTGTTGACAAGTCTAGGTTCCATCTACAACCTTCTGTACTATACAGCCTTGGGGCCTCACCAGCCCATTTTGAGCTAGTTGGTCTTTTGCCTCGGTGCATGTAAGTTTAGAGAGGTTAAAGGCTACATAGTAGTAGCCGGGCACCTACTGAAAGGGACCCATGATGCCCATGCATGCAAACTGTTCGAATTTAATGTAAGAACCTTAAGAAAGAAAAAATTCAATTTCCAGTTGGTTTTATTTGTTCATCAGTACAACTCTGTAGTCATAAACAGTACTGTGTTGTTCAAAGGGTGAAAAACTAAGGTGCAAACATAGAACTGAAATTGCTGCTACAGGCACTCGGGACAGATAGTCTCCAGGGATGAAGGAAGACATTCTTCCCAGTCTCCTGATGTGTGGTGTTTTCCAAAGTGTCTGGATTCTAGAGACTTCCACCAGTGGAAGAGCCTCCTTCTTATCCAGTGTTTGCTCATTGGATAAGGTCTGCAGTGCAGACAAGGCAAGACACCTACTCAGAGGGACCCAAGATGCCCATGCATGCTTCTTCCAGATTGTCCCAGATGAGCCACATGTAAAGGCTACAAGGGCAAGGGTCTAATGCATGGCTTTGGTTTGCTGACACTTTTCTGCATTGTAGTAAATCTCCCCCCCCCTTTTGTCATTCAGATGAGTATAGAATCAAACCCGTGGAAGAGGTCAAATACATGAAAAACGGAGCAGAAGAGGAGCAGAAAATAGCAGCCAGGAACCAAGAAAACCTGGTAAGAACTGAAGTTCTCTGTTATCAATGACTTGTGGTGACTATTGGAAGAAAATCTGTATCGCTGAGGCTCACACCCTGGGACAAGATTTCTTGAAAATGCTGTAGCTATTCTTAGTTTGCCTGGAAGCAGCACCATTACCCTGTATCCTGTTTGTCTCAGAATAGGTCCTTTTTTAATTCTGATAAGAAATGCTCCAGGGAAACCACAGCAAAATTATTAATGTTTCTAAAAGTCAAGTTGAAGGGAATCAAAAACAAAACAAAACACACACACACACACACACACACACACACACACACAAAGAAGCCCGATGTATGTAGGATTGAAATGTACTGGAGGTGGGTCCCGCCCCCAACACAGATTCAGGTCAGGATGAATAGTAGTGTTTCGTTATTAAAAATGTATAATGAGGAGGTTGCCTTTCAAAGGAAAACCACATGCTTTTAAAGTTGGTCTCCACCCAAAGATCCTGTTCTTCACATTCATGATTTTAAAGGCATCACATATCTGAGTTCCTGTGAGAATTGTAATAATAGGAAGTTAGAGAGCTTCTTGCTCTGTTACAAATCACTGTACATGTTCTTCCCCAGCAACCCACCTCTATAAAATATTTAGGCACTTATCATCTTAATTGACTTTTAAGAGGTTAAAATAATTAAGAAAGTACATTTATTCAGTTGCATTAGTACCAAATGGGTTTTTTATATTTTGCATATATTTTATATTTAGATTATTTGCTTATATTATTTTTTAGAATGTTGTGTAGCATTAAGTATTTCCGCCTCACTGACATTTTTTCTAATGCATGTTTTGTTCTTACTTTTGTGACTTCTACTGCAGCATAGAGATGTGGCTGCCATTTTCCATCGGATTTTAGTGGATATTAGAGGCTTTGTTTTTTGTTTCGTTGTTAATGTTTTTGTTTGTTTACATCATTCTCTCTATACATGTGAAAAACAGCCCTAAATAGTAAAATGTCAGTGAATAATTTATATCTTTAATAGTGAAAATAAAGGACTGTTCAGTGGAAGGACACTTGCCTGGGACAGCCTGGCCTTGGCTTCCCCTTCTGTACCACTGCTTGATGGTGCTTGTCTCTTGGGATCCTGAGGAAGCTAGAGACTGAGTTGCCCTCACTGCTTACCCTGCTGAGGCCAACACAATCCCCCTCCCCCTGCACCGCCCTGCTCGCTCCTGTTGTCCTTGCAATTCGTTGACTCTTCTGATAGATTCCTAGTTAACTCTGGTCAGAATTGGCACTAGACACTTGAAGAGAGAGTCTACTGGTCATTCTGATTGGTTAGTGTGACGTGTATACCAACCCCTGCTCCTTTATCTGGCCAGATGCTCAGGGTCCATACTGCAATGGCAGTTTTTCAATGTGCAGACTTTTGCATGGGAACAGGGAGGAGATAGATGTCTTTGATTCTGAAATGAGCAGGCTACTCTCCAGAGGGAAAAGTCGTTGTCCATTATGTTAGTTTCTAAGTCAGTGTCTGGTCTCAGCAGTATATGCACCCAGTATTTGCTCAGGAAATGCTTAAGCTCTCCAGTCTTGAGCCTTTCAGTCACGTCAGTTCCCATGGCTGATGAATCGTGTCCATGCATTGATAGCCTCTAAATTCACAGACAGAAGTATATTCCGATTTCTGTCATTGCTTTACAGCTAGCTACACATTCCACTCGTCTTTTCATTATTTAAGGCTTTTGTGAAGCGACCCTTGCTTAATGAAGGCAAGGATAACAAAATCTGTAAAGAGGGAATTTTCTTTCCTGACATCAAAGTGGAATACTTTCGTAAAACAGAATAGCTGCAAGACATAAGTAGTCATTAAGGAGAAGACATAGTAGCAGATAAAGACAAGACATAGGTAGTTGATAAGGACAAGGTACAGGTAGTCAATAAGGAAAAGACATAAGTTAGATAAGGACAAGACATAGGTAAAGGATAAGTAAGAGCCCAGAGGAAAACACTTGTGATCATAAACAGTGAAAGGACTCCTATATTAGATACATAAAATATACCTCTAAATAAACAAGAAAAGGGATTGATCTGTTAGAAGAATAGATAAATAAATAAAAGGGATTGATTTGTTAGAAGAATAGATAAACGAATAGACCAAATGGCTTATAGTAAACCACACGAGGTCATTGTCATACAGAAGTTGTTCTGCATTGCTGGACTGCACACTCTCTCGGAGATACCAGTTTTCCGTGTGTTTCGGAAGGGTACTGTCCCCCCAGCCGTGCTTGCCTGGCTTTCTGGTGGGCTGCTCTGTAAAAGTACTTGTGCTTTTTATTTCATTTGGTTTTTGTATTTCCAAGAGCCAGAGGTGTGCTGGTTCTCAAACTGGTTTGTGCTGGTTGAATGTCATTGTAATTATGTAATTTAGTTAAATAATACGCAAACCAGCAAAATACCAGCATGGAGAGATCTGTTAACAGTGAAATTTAAATGGAACGCTTTGAAAAGCTCTGATAAAGGCAGGTTATTAAAAGCTCACTGTTTAATTGACTTCTGCATTCAGACTCCTACAGGGTCTTTCCTTTCTCACTTCACTTAAGAAACCAAACAGGAATCACAGCTGTGCTTTGAGGACATGGTCAGTGAAAGAGGTCCTCTCTCACTGTCCCTCAGAGAAAGGAGAAGCCATGTTCTGGTGACAAAGGATGGGGAAAAAATGTACATCTTGGTATTTTAAAATAAAATAATACGTTTAGTGTACATATACATTTTATATGGCCCCTGCTTTGACTCAATGACTCTTAACTACCAGTAGGGGTGGTATCACCTAATATGACATACTTTAATTAGGAAAATACAAGTTAAAATATGATACCATTTTTTCATCCGTAAGATTGGCAAAACCTTGAAGCTTGATAATATCAGACTTTGGCATAGTTGTAGGGAAATACGTGTTCACATACCAATAATAAGCATCTCTCTCAGAGGCCAGTGTGGTGGTTGGTGTCTGTGAAAGTTTAAACATGTTTATCCAAGGGCCTGCACTTCCCCAGCCTTTGTCCAGTGGGCAGCTCTCCAGGTACACATGGAAGCTTGCACAAGACGTTCACCCATAGGACCGTTTATATTGGTTTAAAAAAAATTGAACAAGGAATTTTCTTCCTGTAAGTAGGAGAACGGTAGTTATGTCACACTAAGCAGCAATTAGAAAGAATGAGTTGGAGCTGTTATGGGGAAAATCATGCCAGTTTCAGCATTGCTCTGTATACTGTGATGCCATTTCAAAATTTTAGAAATGAACCCAAAACAGCAAAGCTCTGTGTTTTCCCACAAGTCTCCATGTATATGGAAAACCTCATAGACATTTCAGAAAGCTATGATAGATGTGTTCCAGGCTAGCGGCACACAGAGTTCAGCAAACTGATCACAAAATGGGCACAATCGGGAAATTCACTGTAGTGAGAAGTTGCGCAAATTACGTCAGATTGGCTTAGTTCCTGGCAAAGAACATGCTGTTATTGGCTACCGTTCTTTTACTTTTGTTAACGGAGTTGTGTTACTTCGGAGCAGATGAGAAAGAATTAATTATGTGTTCAAGGGAGATTTTTGTTATTTAAACTTTGATTTAAAAATTCATTTATTCAAAAGAGGTAAAATAGCAAATTTCTAGTTTTGACTACTTGAGAATCTTAAGTAGGACCATGGCATTTCTCGTTGTCTTGGGTAGATACAGTTCATGTGGGGAGGGCTAGAAGTCAGCCAGAAGCAGAGCAGCCAGAAGGAGACATGAGATTGATTAAGTCTTAGCTATGGAAGTTCATCATATTGCATATAAATAATTTAAACATGTATCACTCCATACTTGGCAGTACCCAGCCTTTCGCCTCTGCTACTGTCTTAACAAGGAACATTCCGTGTATAGTTTGGAAGCCCTCCTCACTGTTTAATAAAACATTGTCTGGTTTGCTTTAATTAACACTTAGCATTCTGAGGACATCCTCCCTCAAGAGCTGTTAAATCATTTCATGCCAATGTGTTTATTTAGCTTGTTTAGGGTATGTGCGTCCTAGATTTACATGTGTTTCGTGTATTTGCATTCACTCTTTCAAGATACCTTTGTTTAAATAAGATCCTTTTCTCTCCAGTGATACACAGCATGAGCTTTTGATATCTGTCTTGTCCTTAGCATTGAAGGATGATTTAAAACACATCTCTATGGTGCTGGAGAGATGGTTCAGTGGTTTGGTTATGAGAGTTTAGTTCATTTGGAAAGGTTCCTAAGTTGGCTCCAGCAACAGTATCAAGCAGCTCACAACCAGTCATAACTACAGCTCCAAAGAACCCCATGCCCTCCTCTGGCTCCTTAGAAAACTGCACTCATGTGCACATACCCACATACAGAATGTACCTGTGCACATAAAGATAAAACAAAAACAATTGAAAAACAAAACAAAATACCATATCGAAATCACCAGTTTCTGAGCACAGTCAAGGAACAGAGCTTTTAAAATGAAATGCTCTAATGTGCTTCATCAGGGAAGCTGAAGTGCAAATGCACAACCACACACACTCCTCTTAAGTCTGTGAGTTTACAAACATACCCCTAATGCATTGAATTTCCCAAAACATCAGGTCATTTGATTGCAGAAAAGACTTGAAATTAGGAAATATCATTGACGAGACACAGTGCACTAGAAACACATGAGAGGCTTAGGAGCGGCGACAACTAACTTGTAAAGTAAGAAAGTGCCCCTGGCAAGAGGGCTCCTGTTCCACAAAGTACTGACGTGAGGAACAGCTGGAAACAGGAACCAGAGAATATCTGGGATTCCACTGGGTGATTTAGATCAATAGGAAAGCTTAGTGCTCAAGACCACAGCCACCAAATCACTCAGGAAGCAGTAAAGGGCATGTGAATGAAGGTTGTCAACTTTCAGGTGCTAACACAATGTTTGTTCTAATCAGATAAGCACCACCATAGAGATGTTCTCATCATTAGCAATGCAGAAGTCTTTGTAGACTGCATTTGTGTAACTTGTAGCCCTGTGTTTACCTCTGTGACCTGTGGAGCAGCTAATAGGATAGCAAATTGACTTCTGTTTCAAGTTTGGCCTGCTGATCTAGAGATAACTCTCTTTGACCGCTTGTCCTCAAATGCAAGTTTAGATCATTCTTTTTAGAAACCAAACTAATGTAAAAAGCACTGTGACTTTGAACTGTCTCATTTTCCCAAGCCATTGAAACATGGCTAGTACTTTTTAGCATGAGGTAAGTGAACCGACAGTGGCAAAGATGGCCCTAGTAGAGAAGTGGGAAACTGTATGGAGCGTCTCTGCTCTAGTTGCAGCTTGTATTTTCCTCAGGTTGGGGCTTAGGTCACTTACTGGGCTGGAGGTCTGAACTTGTAGGGACTTGTTTTCTGGTTTAGGGACCAGTAGAGACTGAAAAATTCCTGCAACAAAGTAAAGGAAGATGTGCTTGGTATCTTATTTACACAACAAAATTAGTGACCTGTCTTAATGTGACCAAATACCCAAGAAGAGGCAACAGTAAAGAAGGGACGGTTCATCCTGGCTCACAGTGTGTGGGGATAATGTCCATCATGGAGAGGAAGACCCTGGGCTGTTCCATGGTGACAGGAGGGTCCTGCTGAGACTCCTGCATTCTTGATGCAACCAGAAGCAGAGATCAGACAGGAAGTGGGCCTGCCCTCAATGACTTCCTTCCTTCAGCAGTACTCCATCTTCTACATGGCCCACAGCCTTCCAGAACAGCACCAGTAGTTAAGGGTGTAAGTGTTCAGACACATGAACCTGTGGAGGAGATCTCACACTTAAACCATAACAGCAAGATATATACTTTCCTGCAGTATAGTTATTGCTTTGGCTTTAGACGTAGCCCAAGTGCATATAGAGTTTAAGTATTCTAAGGATGAGGAATCCTCTTCCTTCCTCGTCATATGGGTTGATATCAGCCTGAAGTTCTTCCTGGGAATCAGCCAGAGGAGGGCAGAATGTGCGAGTAGAGGGTGTTGGCATGCTCTTCTCCCACTCAGTTTGCATAGAAGGATTAGCTGGAAGAACAGTACCTCTTCATCTATTTGGGGAGACTTCCTGTCCCCAGTTGGCAGTCTGGTGGCACTTGAGCCAAACACATTCAAGCTCTTAGGGGTTCTAGTGGCACTGTAGTCATTTGTTCTCCAGTAGCACAGAAGGAGAGTTTAATCTCTGACTCAGCCTTCTGAGTAGCCTGTGATTAGCAGAAGCCTGGCTCCTGATTTGGGAACAGCATGTTATGGGATTCAGACAGCACTCCCAGGTGTTGTGTACCGTACAAATCAGCACATGCCATCACTGCCATACCTGGTTAAACAGTAACCTGGATCCATGGCTGTTAATGGTATTTTATGGTAGAAACAAAGGTAGGTTCTAATTAAGCATTTTACCCACCACCCTTGAAGAGTTATTATCATGGTTTATTATTTATTATTTGCTTCCAGGAAGCAAAGGGTCAGTTATACACATCATTACACACATCGTACATAGAAATCAATGACTCAAATGTTGCTGGGGAATAGGGGGTGCTGGGTATTGGGCCCAGAGCCCCACACATGTAAGGCAGGTGCTGTACCACTTAGGCAAACCCTAATTTCTCACATGGTTGCTGAAACAACAGCAAGACCGTAGTACCAAAGGGAAGGCATAGAAGAACCTGACTGAAATCCTATCTCAGGTCATGTTTTCTGTCTCCCATACATCATAGCATCAACAAGGTGAGAATGAGTCAAGTGTTTGGGTCCCAGAATGTCTGTCTCTTGAGTAAATCCTGTCTCAGCAAACTCAGTTCTGCCCATCAGTTAGACACTCAGGGAACAGAAGGCTTGACAAGGTAAGATGGTAACTCTGAGGCAACTTACAGGGTGACAGATGTGCACAGCAACCGGTGCAGGAGCCTCTTGGAGAGACCTTGGGAAGACTGGGGAGAACTAGCAAGGAATGGTGGGCCCTCACTTGGGATCTTAGAAGAATCATAGTGGGCCAGCTTTGTAGCAGGGCCGGAACAAGGCCAGCTTGTCATTAGCAAAGGAGACTGGAAAGATGTTGAGCAGAAGGGAAAGTGTAAGGCAATTGTGGAAACTTGGCAGGGATGACCAGTGACTTAGGAGGCTGATGGCGTACACTTGGCAGGGATGACCAGTGACTTTTGCTGATGGAATATGTTAGGGAGTTATTGTAACTAGTTGAGATATCAACTAGTTTTGTTTTTAACTTTTATCTCTTTCCCTTGGTGGCACATTAGTTCTTGGTTTACTAGTAGTCACCTTGTGTAGTCCGCTGCAGCGTTTGTATCTATAGATTAAACAGGGTGGACCCTACTGGTCAAAGTTAAAGATGAAGGGTGTTGATGACTTCCTGTTCCCATGTATTATTAGCGGAGTGATTGCTTTTCAAGATGCTTTCCTTGAATGGTCTTAGGCGTATCTATCTATTCTTGGTCTCCTGCTGCCCAGTAGTGGACAGTCTCTGGACTAGCCCATGATATGATAGAGTAGACACAGCAATGCTTACATTTAGATCTCTGTTCTCTTTTCCAACTGTGACCCCAGTGTTTAAGTAGAACTAGACAGACACCATCTTCAAGGCAAAATTTTGTACATGTCATTTTGGATAAAAAAGGCATAAAGTATTCATCTCTCTCCTTTAAAAGCAGGAGGGTGTATTGCCTAGCCTGTCAATATTTTAATAGACATGAAAATACTGCTCTAACTGCCTGCCTCACATATAATAGAGCTAATTTAATTTATTTACTCAGTGTTCTGTATGATAGTTGACACCAGATTTCCCCCTTTTTTGAAAATAAAACAGTTGATAGTGACAATATCTTTCCAGACTCAATGAGCTGTCTTGGTTATTTGCTTTGTGTCTGAGTGGGTGGTTACCAAACAGATCCTCATCTGTGGACAAACTTCTCCTAACCCAGTAATTTAGGGGCTTGGTTAATCCAAGATCAATACTTTGATGGATTTTTTTATGGTTAAGGGAACTTAGACCAGGACATGAGATGGTATTCTGCAGGAGGGAACTGGCATGTGAAGAAAGGATTAGTCCCAGAAACGAAGCAGAAGGCTCGCTGTTAGAACTCTCCACTGCAGGACTGACGTGGTTCCGGGTCTCCCGGATGCTCTCCAGGGGCTCCTTACTTCACTGGAATTTGTGGCACGCTAACGTAAAAAGGACAGCTATGGACAGAAAAGGGAAAGTGGGCTCTTGCTGGTGCTCCGCAGTGATGCCTTAGCCCCCGTGATGCTCAAGCTCATTATCCACAATCCCCGTTGGCCAGCCAGGGAGAGGGAGTGAGCCAACATGTAGCACGTGTCACGCGTTCACTCCTGGTGTTTGGCTGTGCTTCCAAAATTAACTTTTCGTTGCTCATAAATACACTACTTGCTTTTGAATTACTTTAAAACACACTTGGCAAAAGATAGAAGTGAACAAAAATAAATACAAGTCCCCTGAGAACCATTTATGATTTTAGACCTCGCATGCATAGAAATGTAACATTCCCAAGCAAAAATAGATTCTTACAAGGCTAAATATAGTCTCACCATATGTCCAGCAATCATGCTTTTAGGCTCCTCTCTGAATTGATTGAAAAACCTGTGACCATACAGAAATCACATGACTCCTGTTAGCGGTTCCATTCATAAGCACAAGAAGAAACCAAGATGTCCTTGGTAGATGAACAGGCAAGCCACGGTATATCCATACAATAGAATATTACTCAGTGATGAAAATGAATAAGCTGCCAAGCAGTGGGAAATTTTATGAATCAACAATGTATATTGCTAACTCTAGGTTACCTGGGCTTTTTACTTGGGATCATTAGGGACTAGAATTCCCTTTTGCTGTCTTGGAAAGAACTTGACATGGGATAGAAAAATGAATACAGCTATGACTATTCTAAAGCTCACCATGAACAAACTTATATTTGAGCTACTGCTTTAGAAAAGAAGAATTGTGGGACTGGAGAGATGGATGGCTCAGGAGTTAAGAGCCCTGGCTACTCTTACAGAGGACCTGGGTTCAATTCCCAGCAACCACATGGTGACTCACAGCCATCTTCAACTCCAGTTCCAAGGTGTCTGACACCCACTTTTGGCTTCCACAGGCACTGCGCAAGCACAGTGTATAGATACACAGGTAGGCAAAACACCAAACACATTAAACAATAAAAGGTTTTTAAAAATATACATTAAAAATGAAAAAAAAGAGGAATTGTTTGCCATTCTGTGATAAACTAACTCCCTATGTATTTAATCATTTTTAAGCCCTACTCTATTTCTGGATTAAAAATAAAGGCAAACATTTTGCAAGTCCTCCCCCCCCAATTCATTGATAAGTAGCCCAAATGGGAAGTAAAATATTTATATGTTTACATCTTTGTAGTCCCTTGAATCTTTGAGAAGTGAAGTCTCTCAATAAGAGAGTTTGGTGCCTACAGCCTAGCCACCACTTGAAGTACATGGTACTTTCTTGAGTGCATCCTACACCCACTGTGAAACGCTGGCTGCTTCAGAAAGGTCCAGTTGCTTCAGCCTGGAAGTCTGCACCATCATCATCCTTCCAATGGACTGGTACTGTATAGCAGGCCTCTGCACTGTTTCATGCCTCCCTCGTTTTCAGATGCTTCTATAGATTGTTTGACACAAGATCCTGCTGAGATCTCAAGGTACCTGCTTAGGAGATGAGCTGTGCTTAACTGGGTGCTCAATATGACTTTCACACAGGGCTGGCAGTTTATAGAGGCTGTGAACTCATCTGGAGGACAAAGGTGTCCATAGGGCTTTTCTACATACTGTGGGACTCTTACAGCTGGTAAGCTAGTGGCCGTCACACAGTATCACCCGATAAATGGCTTCGTAAGGGCAGTGATACATCCTATAATTGTCACAGAGCTTACCTGGATTTAAAGAAGTGGAAAAATATACCCCACTTCTTAATGGCAGAGTGGGAAAGGAATGCAGAGAATGGAAGAGAATACCTCAGCCACCTTTGGGAACTGCAGTCTGCTATAATCACCAGTGTGGTCAGATTTCTGGGTAGTCAGGGAGTGCTCCATGGGAAAAGCATTGCAGGAAACTTCACTGACTTTAGACATCTGGATCAAGTCCTTTGATCTAATTCCTGTTCAGAAAGAAACACTGATCAAGGAAAGCATGACCTCAAGCTCCTGTCCTGAAAGGCATACTCCTGTAAACTTTGGGTACCCACAGCACACTGTCTGCCCCTTAGGTGCCCACAGCACACTGTCTGCCCCTTAGGTGCCCACAGCCACACTCTACCCCAGGAAACAAAGAGTCCTGTTGTCCATGAAGTCTCAGACTTAAGCCTGAGAAAAACACTAACCTTTCTTCTAAGTTAGCAAACTCAACGACCCTTGCCCCCTTCGTCTATAACAGGAATGATTGTCACAGGTCTGGGTTATTTTGAGGACTAAGTTACGTGTAAACAACACAGTGATTTCTTAGTAAAAAGTAGTGGTTCTTACTCTGTCTCTATTTCTGGATTCCCATCTACAGCACACACCTTCAAAACTTTCTAGAAAAATTCCAAGCACTCGTGTGCTTGTGAATCACAATTTACACTGTTTTGTTGTACATGGCCCATAGAATCTTAAAAATTAGGTTTCTGATTCCAGTTTTACTCTGTGAACATAGCATAGATAGTGTGTTATAGTCTGTATTAAATCATTGTTTAGTCTTCTGAGAATTGTAATATGGTGGTCATTGTTGAGTTGGTGGGTTTAAAGGGGGAAGGTTCTGCATCTTAACTCCAGACCTTCAAGTTTAGATTAGCCCATATTGCATATGAAATTTGAGAAAGCACAAATTCCAGAGAGTTTACAGTGAATGATACTGCTTGTTTTACTAGAATTTGCCGTCATACATTAATGAGGAAAAGCTGTGTCTATCTTTAGGCAGCTCTCTTGTCCCAAGAGCCTGCTAATTAGCTGAATGTTGGCATATGTCTGTTGTCCCGGTGGCCTGGCTAATTAAAGTCAGCTTTGAACTCAACAGTCTTCTGTGTCTTATCTCTCCTTTTGAAGGCATCTTCATCCACTGAGCTTTCTAATGGTAGTGGCTCACTTGGAGCCACCCGGGGAGCGTTGGTTCACCAAGTTTATCTCTCTCTTCACACTTTGAAAGAATGCTTAAGTTACAAATGACCTTTTCATTTTTCAAAAGTAAAATTCTATTTTTGAGAGGGAGGATCTTCACGGGGTTAAAGCTCTTGGTAACATCTCAGTCCTTGACAAGAAACGAGAAAGACTCAAGATTCAGCTCAGAGGGACCAGTGTTTAACCCTGTTGTTTTAACTTGTTAATTTGGTTTTTTTTTTTTTTTACACAGAAATTCAAGGAGCGCCATGCAATTAGGAAGCCCCACAATCAGATACTGATGTGGTAGAACATGTTCCAAGTGGAGGTCTCAGGGGCTGGAGCGATGGCTCAGTGTTGAAGAGCACTTGCTGCTCTTGTGTAGGACCTGGGTTCAGTTCCAGCACTGTCATGGTTTATGACAACCATCCATAACTTTTATTTCAGGGGATCAGTGCTCTCTTCTGACTTCTGCTGGTGTGCTTCTGATCACCAGGCATGCTTGTGGTGCACATCACACACATGTAGGCGAAACGCACACATAAAGTAAATCTAAAGCACACAGACAAATGGAACCCAGAAAAAAGGAAGCCTCAGCCCCACCCATATATCCACTCACTCACTGAGTAAGCATTCATTAATGGTATGTTACGTCTCAGTTCCTGGCTTGGTTTGGGGTGTGATCAGGAATACCCAGGGTCCTATGTCTACCACTGGGAGGCAAACCCTTGAGCATCCTGTTTCCATGGAACCTCCTGATGGGCCTAAAATGTGAACCTATGGCACTGTGTGCACCTGACTCTAGCAGTCTCTTAGGGAAGCCCTCATGGGAGACACCCACACACTGTTTTCATTTAGCTTGAGCCTCAAGGTTCCCACTGCAGAGCGCCACATGGTCCTCTTAACGCCTTTGTCGGCTGCATTCTTAGGAGTGTTTTCTCTGTTGGGATATTTCGTTTATTCTACAAGTAATCATATATGGGAATTGTGCCTAGAATAGCAATAAAAGGCTTTACAGAATTGTAAGAAACATGGCCTCTATGGGTTGTCCGCATTCCAGAAGAAACAGACTGGTAAAGATGTATAAAAGATGGTACTTACTAATTTTAAAGCTCTAACTACAGACTCAACCGTAGGTCATGGGAACAGTCAGTTACGTGTGAGGAAGGCAGAATCTTGAAAGCTGCAGGGCAGTGTTGAATAAGTCAGGTGAGGGATGACAGGAGCAGACAGAGATCAGGGACGTAAATCATGGTGACCTGTCAGAGCTTCCCGGGCCTAATGGCGTGGAAGATTCAATATCTGAAGGGCTTTGATCACACCCTAACAAAACTGGACATATTGTCACATGATAGTCAGATAACCGACTGTGACATCGGCAAGCTCTTACTCACGTGTGCTTACCTCTCCGAGTCTGAGTTTCTTGAGGACACAGTCACAAGTTCTTGATTACAGGGCTCTTGTGACAACTACATGAGACTGCAAGGAAAGCCTTCGCTCACAGCCTGGGATAATGGATGGGGAGCGACTGTTAGTTACCATTGCTGTTGCTGACACTTTGTATCCCATGCCTTTGGAAGCCTTTGACAGTCATTATCTTGCTACAGTTACTCCAGACTGCAGAACCCCTGTGCGTTATCTTAAAGGGCTTGGAGGGCTCCACAGATTAACCTTCCTGAAGTGCTTCTGACTGCTGGTGTATCGGTCACTTTTCTCATTGGTAAGACTGACCTGGCAAAGGCAACTTAAGGAAGAGTTTATTTGGGCTCATAGTTTGAGGGTGCTGTCTGTCATAGAAGGGGGAAGTGTGGTGGAAAACATCTGGAGGACCAAGAGACACTTATTCTTGTCACCTCTGAATTCAGGAAGGATGGAGAGATGAATGCCTGTGCTC
This sequence comes from Bramus lutescens, assembly GCA_001685075.1. Lineage (NCBI taxonomy): Eukaryota > Metazoa > Chordata > Mammalia > Rodentia > Cricetidae > Bramus > Bramus lutescens. The sequence continues at coordinate 185,230 of LOEQ01000691.1, read as the reverse complement.
ATCTGGCTCCCTCCTCTTTCATTTGAGCATCCCAGCTAATGAGATGGTACTGCACATATTTGGGACAGGCTTTCCGTCCTCCGTTAAACCTTTATGAAATCATCCTAATAGGCCCAACTCCAAGTGTGTCTCCTTGGTTAGTCTAAATCCAGTCACGTTAATGAGGAACATTAAGCATCACAGCCAGGTGCATATTAAATGCTGGGTACATGTTGACACATATATTAATTTAATGAAATATGCAAAGCAATTAAAAAACGTTTTTTATGTGACAATGAATCAGGTAAATTGAGAGAAGCTGAGCCTCTTGCCTGAGGTGGTTCATCTAATAAAATGTAAACAAGTATTCAATATATGTCTTCCTCTGTTTTTCGGGGCAACTACATCTTAAAATTTGATTTAAAGGACATAAATAGTCCTATCATAATAATACCTTTTTCATCCAGGGAGAATGCTGTCAGTCTTTGTTAGATTCGAGTAATAGCTTCTATAGATCCATAGTCATGGCTGGCATGGATTTTGCATTTCAGATCTTTTTCTTTAACTGTACATCATTTTCCATTTTCCTTTATCATCATCATCATGTTAAATTTTAATGGGTGTGTAAAAGTACTTCAAATTGACTTTCCTTAGCTTTTATCCTGCAGCTGAGTATTAGTTTATTTCTTGTTATTCATCATTATATAGTGTTTCTCTAAGCATGTCCCCAAACACAGCAGTTTCTTCTGTCGATTTATTTCCTTTGATATATTTTCTGAAGTGGGATCACTGACTTGATGGTTGTGAATAGTTTTATTGTTTTTGATAGTCACTGCCTAGACCCTCCCAGTAGTTTGGAGACTGCCAGTTTCAACACTGATGTAGGAGGAGTAGTTTATGTTTTTAAAAAACTTTTACAGATTTAATGATAAATACAAATGATACCCCAAGGCATTTTACCTTGCATAACTCTTTGAAATGTGTTTTCACCTAACTTAATAACCCCTCTCTTTTCTTCCTGATCTCATTTTTCTTTTTCAATTACTAAATGTGTCTGGAGTACTTACTCTTTGCCAGACTTAGGCTTTAAATACAGAAAGGCAGTGAAAGACACAGAGCTTTATGCTTTGCTTTTGAAGGTGTGTGAATGAATGCCTAGCTTTAGCTGCCTAAGAAGTATCCACATGTGATCTGAATAAAACACCAGAGGCAGGAATAACAAATACTTGTTGAATAAAATGGCCACTGAGCTATTTCCAAAGACGTTATTGATGCTGCACATGCATAGGTGTATGTATGAGTGTTAGAAATATATAATAATTACTCACTATGATGGTATGATGATACGATAAGAGGGATGCTTGTCATAAGATAAGAGCACCTCCAAGGAAGGAGATGGGAGGACATAGCCCAGCAGAAGAGAGTGAAAAGTACAAGTTAGTCCTGGAGGAGCCCTGGAAGGCGCATCATGAAGGAGGTTGCAAAAGGAGTTAGTACCTCACCTCTCACGTGCCTGGGGGGGACATTTGCTCAATTGGGCTCCCTCCTGGGGGTTCTTAGTAAACTTGGCAGAAGCAGTCACTGGGTCTTGTCAAAGCTAAAGTGTACCCCATGTCCTTTTATCTCTAATGCTCCCAGCAGGGTAGCATAGCAGAGAAGTGGTTTGTGTGTCAGAGTCAAATAGACACTATTCAAATCGTGGCCTTGCAGCCTGCTAGCTATGTGACCCTGTGCAATGCTATTGTCATTATAAGATTTACAGTAATTATACCTCACCTTCATATTTTATGGAGCTGTTAGAATTGAATGATCAGATACAAGATGCTTAATGCAATGCCTAACACATGTGGATCCTTTGTATATAGTAGCTGCTGTAATGGTTACTTTTAAGTAGAATGTATAGGAGATATACATTCAGTGTAGGTTGCTCATCTGTAGAGCACTTTTTCTAATATGAATGAGGCCCTGAGTTCCATCCCTAGCTACTTTATAAGTAAAAAAATTTATATGTATATAGATATAATAATGATTTTTTTAAAAGAAAGATGTATTATATGCCCACCCTTTTCTTCTGGTCACAGCTAGTCATAGAGGCAGGGAAGTATAGCAGTTAAGGACTTAACTATGGGCCTTTGGTAAATAACCTGATTACCCTGGGTCTCAGTTTTCACATCTGCGAAATGGAGACAATAATAACACCCAGTTCATTTTGAAGTTTGAAATGAGATTGGTGCCAACCTCATAGTAAGTGCTGAGTCATGGGTAGCATTGGTGACAATGGTGCTGGCTTTGATAAGGATGAAGGAGATATGGCATTTATAATGCTGGTGCTGATGACTTTTATTTAATCTTCTGGGTTTTTTGTCCCAGTCAAGCCATTTGATCCTTCATAATCAATGATAAATAACCTTTTTTTTTTTAATTCAGGGTTTTACCACAGAGCCTGAGCTGATCTCAGACTCAACGGTAGCCTAAGCTGGTCTTGAACTTTTGATACTCCTGCCTTCTGAATGCTGAGATTACAGTCAAACGCTACCATACATACCCAGCCATGTGTTCTTTTTAATACTGCCTTCTCTTAAATCAGAATCGAATCAATCGTCATACTTACCTGTTCCTCATACAAGAGTAGGTGTCTGGTCACCCAGCTCTGTCACCATCAGCTTCTCCCCACAAGGCGATTCCTCTCTCATTCTGTCTCTGGTATTTGGAGCAAACTGATTTTTGTAGATATGGTATTGGTGCACACGAAAACCTGAGGAAACACATGCAGACACTTAAGTCTTCTGTAGACTTTATCCCTCCAGAGCCTAGCTCCTACTCCATCCCCCTCCTTTCCTCTCGACAGTGTCTAAAGTGGGAATATCGAGGACTATACAGTTTTCTCCCTGGTTTTAGACTTAAGAATTTTTTTTCTTGCCGCCACACCTAACACAATGGAGGTCCTTCGCATTTTACCTTTTGCAGGTGCCACCGCTCTGGAGGTCTCTCGGTGCTGTGTCATCTGTGTCTGCCATTTTCTCCCCTTCCTCCCTTCCTGAGATCTGCTTTCTTCTTGCCTTTCTGTGCCTATGTTCTCATGCCCATGTTCACTTCCTACCCAGCAGGCTGCAGCGCTGACTTTACTGCTGACTAGGCCAGGGGATCCTGCTGCTGTCACAGAGGTCGTGCATCCGTCCTGCTCTGTTCATTTCTTAATGAGAATGTTTCTTTCTGTCCCCTAAGAATGAATAATGTGTGCTTCGTGAATATTTTTTGCATGATGTGCTATGTTTATTCCAAGGGATTTGTAAGTGTGTCTAAGATCTTCCAAGCTTCTCATTTTCATTAGTGCTGCATAGCTGTCTCCCTAGGGCCAGATTCCCCCCGATTTTCTCTCCTAGGTTCTGAGTGTCAGTTACAAGCCAATGGAGTTTGAGAGCAGGTCTTTTCCCTGCCCCCCCAGGAGTACGCAGGGCACAGCAAGGTTGTAGTTCAGGGCAGTTTCAGGGAATGTGTTGATCTTTCCCTAGCCACCTGGTCACCACCAGTGTTTATCTTCACAACGGACCAGAAGCATGGCTCAAATTTCATGTCATCAGTGTGCTAGTTTAGAATAAAAATTTTCTTCTTTGTCTAGATTTTTTCTTTGTGAGCATGAATGTAACTGATTGAATTAGTACTCAGATAATTTTATGTGGGTTGTTTTGGGGGGGTGTTGTTTGTTTACTTTAAAGGAAACTCTCTTATCTTATTCTCATTTTCCTCAACTTGTTTTTGCATCTGATGTTGATAGAAATCCAGAGTGAGTTCTGGTGTGGTGGGGAAGATTGGAGATGGAGGGGGTGGCCTTGATCACACAGCATTGCCTGTCTGGCCTCAGACAAATCAGAAACATATGTGAGCCTCAGTTTCTCAGCTGTAAGACAGAAGCAGGTGTGCCGACCTCCCAAGAAGCCTATGAAGACTAGACAGAGGAAGCCCCTAACCGGCCGCCCTCACAGGCTCCTAGTAAATGGTGGCTACTGTTCTCAGTGTCACTAAACTCCAGGTGTTGGAACGCAAAGCCAGTTCTATAATGTAGATCTGAGTCAGACATGGGGAGAGCTCACAGGTACAATTTTTATGGTTGAAAATATAAACACTAGATCAGAACTCTGTGGCTCTTTGCTGTTGCTCTGTGATGACTGCTCTTCCGTCCCATCCTGTCTGCTCCATTGCTGTTTATCACTGCCCCAGTATTAAAGCCATGTCTTAATGCAGAGCATGTCTTGAGTGAAGACAATGGCTTCTTGTGGCTTTGATCCCCTGATCAGGTGAGCCCTTACGTGTCTTTGGGCTTTGGTCCACCTTCTCCAGCCCTGAGGTTTTCTTTGAATCCCTAACATGAGCCACTTCCTGACCCACGGTAACCACTCTCAAGAGAATCCCTCTTCGCCTTCTCTCATGGCATGGCCTTTCATCGCCTGTCACCCTAGTTTATGCGGCACTCTTAGCCACCAGCTCTGTGGAGCATCGTCAATTTGAATGACTTCCAACAAGAGAAGGCATAGAGGAGTGCTCCTTGCCGGCTAGTGCCTGCATTTTATGGCAGAGTGAAGTGGGGTTTCTGTTTTAATTTTCGGAGTGTCAGTCGTACAGCTTTAAGGAGAACGAAGGTGTCATTACCGGGTCTTCTGAGCCCCTGCACGGGTGTCTCATTGAGCTTTTCTGTGTTACAAATGTTTTCTGTCTGTCTCAGCACGAACAATAGAGCAAACGACCTTATTACAAACCGCAACTTCTTTCATGTGTTTGATCCATTTTTGCGCTTTATTTCAAGGGTTCATTTTCTTTTTGTTCTCAGTCATTCCGTAATCATACATTAACTGAACAGCTTCCAAAAACCAAGAACTGCCCCATGTGAGGAATAAAGTTAGGGGGATAAGCCCTTCCCCTCGAGATGCTTACCACTTGTCAGGATGTTTTGGAAACATGAGAAACTAAAATATAATTAAACAGGCAGTGCTGTGGAGATCCTAGATACAGAGTATGTTTCCTCGGAGTCAGGGAGAGAACAGGCAAGGACACTGGTGAGAGCGTGTGCACAGAAAGATGAGGAGAGATGCTTCTGGAAAGGAGTGTAGGCCATGGTCTGCCAGCAAAGGGAGCGGTGTGGGTGAGGAAGCTGGAAAGGTTGGCTGGGGGTCTTTTAAGGTGAGAGCTAAGGCTCTCTCAGATGACAGGAATCCCAGGGGGAATTTTGAAATCCAGTACTGACATCAGCTTTGGAACAGTAACGGCGTTGACGAGTCTGAGCCCTCCAAAGTTCAGTGAGGCAGAACAGCAATTTGTCATAGGAAAGTAAGCCCCACCCCCATTGCTGTCAGTCCTGCTTGCATGGAAATGACTCCAGGCAGCTGTAAGGAGACCTGGGAAGAAGCGTGTGTAAAACCCAACCTGCGATTTCAGTTGTCAGGTGATTGCGAATCAACTCTTAACAAGAAGCTCCCAAGAACAACCTTAAATGTTCCAGCAGGGAGAAAGAAGCCCTGCTTGTCCCTGCTTCTGTAGGCTGAATCCAGAGCGTAAGTGGGTAGGCGAGTTGCCTCCAAAGCAGCTCCCAGCCATTTCACAACTTCTTACACACAATCTCAGATGCAGGGGAGACAGCAGAGCATCATTCCCTGTTGAATGTCATTTCAAAACAAGTGAGCAAGAAACAGTGAAACCTTTGCAGTTCTGCTGAGAAAGCTAGCCAGAAACAAATGTGGCCCCCTCCCCTCGCATGGACTTGACCTTAAGTGAGGCTGAGTTTTCTCCTTTGCTCACCAAAAGCCTCTCATTCTCACAGCCAAAGCCAAACCCCAGTTGTGTCTGAGGTCAGGTGCCTAGTAGATCACTGACAGCTGCCCAGAGGACTTAGGGGTTGAGAGTTGCCTGGTGTGGCTGCTTCCTTGTCAGAAACTTCAGTTTCCTGCTAGCCTTGGAGCCTGTGATCTATGCTGGATTAAATCACTCTGCTAAGAGTTCTTGTTGGTCATGGCAAGGCCCTTGAAATGATGTCATTCATAGAATTACACACTGTTACTACCCCTGCCAGTCTGCCGTGAATCATGATGCTGTGGAGATGGCTTTAAATCACTAAAGGACTGGAGGGTGCTTCACCTTATGCCCATCATTTTAATGTACAGATTACAGAAAAGGAAGCCATGTAACCCTGAGGTGATCTCCCAACCTCTCCACTCTTAATTTCTTCATGTTGAAACATAAGCATGAACCAGCTCACACAAGCACACTTGCTCATTTGTGGCCAAGTGCCCTGTTACAAGCTTGTATGTCTTTTCTACATAGTGCTAGCGTACGGACAGACTGCAAGGGCTGTTATGGAAGCTTTGTAGATCCAGAGACCCAGGCCATCTCCACAGCATCATTCTAGTCTTGTTGCTCTGCCATACCCAGCACACAGCTTCCAGACTGGGCTTTAAAATGCTGCTTCAGTGCCCATCAACAGGGCCTCATACCAGCCAGCTAGAAGAGATAAATACCAGAGGGAAATAACGGCACTCCTTCCAAGACCCTGTGTTGATACCTTTTTGGCTAGAATGTAGCAAAAGGTTACCCCTGTAGGTGGAGTTTTCCCATCCTGGCAGCTGCTTCCCAAACAATCATTCAGTCTTAATATGAATTGCAAATGCTCAAGCCAATAGCTTAAACTTGTTACCAGCTAACTTTTACATTTTAAATTAACCTATATTTCTTATCTGTGCTTTGTCATGTGACTCGTGGCTTGTTACCTCATTTTCTACATGCTCTCCCTGCTCCTCTGCCTCCGGCTGGCATCTCCTCTGACTCCTGACTCCACCCTTCTTCCCAGCATTCTCAGTTTGGCTCTCCTGCCTAGCCTTATCCTGTTCAGCTACTGGCCAGTCAGTTTCTTTAAAATCGATCACGGCGACCGTGTAAAGGAATATTCCACACACACCTTGCTGGAAGAGATGTGGGAGGTTGCTGTCATGTCTTGTAATATAAATGCCATGTGCCCACATAGCATGTGTGAGGGACAGATACCTGAGAATTAAGATAATAAATACAAGCACTGTGTCTAATTGCCTATAGACTAGTGATAAACTTTCAGACAGTGTGGACAGGGTGACATTGTCACACTCGAGAATACCCTGATGGAATGCCTTCATTTTCCTTTGAGGGGAAAAGGCTAGCTTTCTCACAAAGAGGAGAACAAACAAGAAGTGTCCCCTCTGTTCTTACCTCATAACGTGAGAAATAAAAGACTGAGACTTTAATTTCCTCATACTCTCTGTACACCCATGTTTTTTGTTTTATATCAAATAAGTATCAAGCTGGTTTCTGTTGGGTGAAGATTACTAATTCTCTCCTTTCAGAGCCCAAGATAGGAAAGCATAACAAAGGAACATTATTGAAGAAGCATGCTGCACATAATGTTTGATCATAACTAGGCGAGGATTTGCTCAGTTGTGGGAAAATACACAAAGTTTTGTCACTTTCTGACTGTACAGTTCAGTGGCATTAAATAGATATACAGTATGCAAACACCACCAGTGTCTCCAGAACCCTTTTCATCTTACAGAAACTGTAATTCTGTTAGATTAATCAATAGCTTCTCACGACACACACACACACACCACCCCTCTGCTAGTGGCAGCCATCATTCTGCTATCTCCCTCGAATTTTGACCCCTTCAAGTATCCCATGTACTGGAGATCTATAATGTTTGTCTTTTATTGATGGGCTCATTTCGCTTAGCATAACATCTTCAAGATGAAGCCTCATTGTGCCATGTCAGAATTCTTTCTTTTTTAAGTTTGGATGATATTTTGTTAAGTATGTTCAGTGGTTAGTCTTGGCTTCAACTTGATGAGATTTAGAAGCAGGATAGAAGCACCGCCGGGTGTGTCTGTGAGGGTGTTTCCAGGAAGATGTGAAAGAGCGGTGAAGAGCCACCTTGGATGTGAGGGCACTGTCCAGTGGACTGGGATCCTGGAGACAGTGGAGGTTTTAGGAATTTTCTGTAATTCGGGCATGAGTTTTTATTGGATCTATTTCAAACTTGTTCTCCTATTTTGTAATTTGCCTTTAATTTTGTTGATGTTGGCTTTTTAGATTTTTTTATGTTACTCAGTTATGTTTTAATTTGTTGCCCAAATCTTTAGTGATATATCGGGGGGGGGTTATTTATTTAATTTTTTGTCAAATCTAATGTTGTAAAACTTTTGACTCTGCTGTCTGCTATGGTTCCTGGTCTTGCAATTCCTTTTTTCTTAATAGATTTTTTTAATTTTTGGACATTTCCATACATATACACAATATGTCTTGATTATATCCACGCCCAAGTTACCTCCAGCTCCCTAGTAGGTGCTCCTCCCACCTTTATGACTTGGTTTTATTTTTAATAACTCATTAAGTCTAGTTAGTCCTGCCTGCATGAGCCAGCAGCTAGTCATATCCTTGAAGAAAAATGGCTCCCTCTTCCCCAGCAGCCTTCAGTTACCAATAGCTCCTCAACCAGGAGTGGATCACCATGAGCCCTTCCTCCATCTATGCTGGGGTTACTGACCGCCTGACCTTGTTCAGGTAACCGTAACTGCTGTGAGTTCTTAAGTGCAGAGACCATTGTCATGTCCAGAAGACAGCATTCACAGCACCCTTGCCCATCACCCAACTCTTGTTCTCTCTCTGCCCACTCAGCTGAGATATTCCCTGAGCTTTGTGGGAGCTGATGTAGATGTCTCCATTAGGACTATACCCTCCATGGTCACTGAGGCTCAGCCTTTGGACCAGTTATAGGTTCTGCACTGATTGCTGCATTCTACAGAAAGATATGTCTCTGCCCAACACCAGCTGTGCTAAGTTGAAGTTAAAAGTAGATCCCTCTGGGTCTAGCAGGCCCCATTTGGTAATGTAGAGAGGAGAGGCAAGTGGGATCCCTGACCCTTGGAACGTCAGTGCTGTGTGGCTCTGGTTTGCATTGCTGTATTTAGAATTCTCTTCTGCTGTCTTCTAAGAGGTCTGAAGTTCTAGGCCTTATATCTCTATCCATTTGACCGAAGTTTGTGCATGATATGCAGGCCCAGTGTTGTCATTTTGCATGCAGATGTGCAGCTTTCCTAGCAGTAGCTGTTCAGAGAAAATGTGCATCCTTACTGAACTGTCTTGTAACCTTTCCAAAAATCATTCACCCAAATATGCAAGACCTTATTTCTGGGCCTTCCACTCCATTGTTTGCTGTGTCTTTCTTTATACCAATATACTGTGCTGAGGTGTTTTTTTTAAAATAATTTATTAGTTTTAACAATATATTTTGTGACATTTTCTAGGTTTTTCTACATATTAGGTTATGTCATCTGAAAACAGATCATTTTATAACTTTGATACTTTCTCTTTCTCATTTTATTGTTCTGGCTAGAACTTCAAGTTCTATGCCAAGTAGAAGTGGTGACAGCAGACATTTATTTTATTCTTTGTTCTGAATATTAGAGAAGAATTATCAGATTTGGGCCAGGGAGTCTGATGTTTGCTGTGGAGTTTGTATGTAGCTTTTATCATGTTTTATCTTCTTTTCCTAATTTGTTGACCTTTAAATTATGAATGAACGTTAGATTTTGCCAAGTGCTTTTTCTGCATCAACTAAGGATAATTTGAGACTGGTTCCTGTGTGTTGTCATAGCTGGCCCTCTCTCACTGTTTTATACATAGCTGAACAAATCATCCTTGTATTCCAGGAGGGAACCCAACTTGGTTATGGTGTATAATCCTCCCCGCCCCAATACTATTGAATTAAGTTTGTTAATATTTTGTTAAAATTTTGTTTCAGTGCTGGTAAAAGATACTGGTCTGTAGTTAGCTTTTGTGTAGTGCCTTTGGCTTTGGAATTAGGGTTGTGTTAGTCTCATAGAATGAGTTAGGAAGTGTCCTTTCTTAATTTTGGGGAAAGTTTGATAAAAACCAGCATTCATCCTTTGTTTGATTGAATTCACCAGTGAAGCTCCATGACCATGGCATTTCACACTATGTATTTTACCCTTTATATTACAGTGGAAGGATCTGGAAAAGCCCCCTGTATAGTGTTGAAGCCACTGGGAATCCCAACTGCTAGTGTTCTCAGTCTTGTCCCTCCGGCTCATGGGAACTTCCTTGTCCTTGTGACCATATGCTTGTTGAACCTAGAATGACAGTGGAGGTGATGTGTGTTACATCCAAGGGAATCCCTGGAGCCAATACAAAATTCTACAGATCCCTTCCTGCTTAGTGTCATGGCCAATAAAGGTCTGGATTGTGGGTCTCTTAGTCTCTGCATCAGAGTGAGGCCATGACTTGGAGTAGGTATCCCCAGTGATCATGAAAGCTGAGTTGTTGTTTGAAACCATTGAGCTTAGAAATCGTTGCCACAATATAAGCCCCCTCTGAGACAAACAAACACCCTGTTCCGTGGGTAACAAGCAATGGGAACTGAGGTAGTCACTCTATAGTCTTTGTAGGGTGAACTCATTAACTAAAATGTCCAACATGGTTAGTAGGTACCAAATAAATCTTGTATGCAGCATATGTATCCTGTTCTTTCTCAAACACTTATCCTAATGCTAATCAGTGGTGCTCTAACTACTTTCTTAGTTATTTGCTATCTTTCCTAGTAGTTACTCATAAATACTGTTATTAGTTTTTAAGTGACTGTGTATCCCTTGAACATCGTATGTTTTGAGCATCCTAGAGATGTATCAAGATTCTTAAAAAAATTGACAGATGTATATTTTTGAATGCGGCAGTTGTTACTATTTGGGTTTCTAGCAGTTTCTAAATTAATTTTGAGGAAACGTTCAGTGTGTTAGAATGTTCCATATGTGGTTGCATGATGAGTGATTTTTTGTTGTGTAAACAGTAAATGGTCATGTAATAAATGCCAGCATCCCAGCTTTCCCCTCTAAGCGTTTATCATGTTTGACTGTTAAAAACAATTCCTGAAGTATATTGATACATTTTAAAATCACCTTTTTAAAGGATAAATTCATCTATCTGAAAGCCAATTACAAGAATAAATAATATTACTTATGTGCTTCTGTTGCATATTCTAAGTGATGCACATAAATTAGCTCATAAAATCTTCCTAACAATCATCTTTGCATAAGCAAACTGAGGAATAGAAAAATGAAGAAATTTGCTAAGACATAGATCTCCAGAGAATGAAAGAAGTGGGGTTTGGAACCGTATTGTCCCACCTGAGCCTCTATCAGTACTCGGCTTCAAAATGCTGTGACCTCTGATGCCTGTGCCTGAGTGGGCAGTGGTGGCAGCACAAAAGAATATAAATGGTATGTCTATCTTACCACACTTAGCATATGGTGTTTTTGAGCTCAGGAGACATATGTTTGTTTTGTCTGTTTGTTTGGCGGACATAAACAGTTTCCATGTCAAGCATCATGCTCACTGACAGAGTTGTCTGTAATGGTCGGAGGAACTACAGTGGACCACTTTGTTGATGATTGCCTGTCCACCCTCTCTTTTCCCTCCTGACACAACAATCATGACCGCATCTCTTCCTTAGGTCCCGGGCTAGAACTGTTTACGGGTACCTACCTGAATGTCTTAAGGTAGCAGAAAAAGATGTAAGTCTTTGGCCAGACCCTGCAGAACATCTGACCATGGTATACTTACTTAGAGCTCGTGTGGTCTCTTGACAATGCCTGAAATGTTTCCAGTGTGCTTCAGTGAACACTTCAATAGCAGTGCCCTGGCTTGCTTCTGCCTGGCAAGCAGAGTAGACCTGGAAGTGCAAGTGGGACACTCACCTTGGCTTGCTATTTGGAAAAGGTGTGCTCAGGGACCCAGTGGCACCATGGACAGTTGTGTGGATTTGCTCAAAATAAACCCTCTGAACTTCAGCAGGATAATGATAGTATTCAATGTGCCTCCATATGTAAGTGATATATCACTTTGGCCAGCCATCTACATACACTTTTTAAAGGCTAGAATGCCTGACTTTCTGAAATTGAACGTTGTGGGGAAAGAGCAAGGTGATTAATTGCCCAAACTATGTTCTTGTTTTTGTTGTCAGGCATTCCATCCCTATACAGGGTGCAGTCATATTTAGGCTGTCACGACATTGTCACAGCTTGTCGGGAGGCCTTTGCCGCTTGCAGCTGCCTAATTGAGCAAAACCCCAGCCCTTCTGCTGGATCTGTTGGGTGTGGAAATACTGAGGGATAGGACCAGGAAATTCACAGAATAAAATCCAGAACAAACACTGTGTGCCTGCCACAGGCTAAGCACGCTACATGCCTCAGCTCACTGACTGCAAAATACTGTATTTTCAGTATCTCTACTTCACAGAGAAAGACCTCTTAGTACCTAGGTAACCTGTTTAGGATCATGTAGGGAGGCAGCCCGGCAGGAGGGAGTGACGTGACCCGATGATAGTCTGCAGTAATATTCACTCAAGATAGTAAATTATAGGATGAATAGTGATTTGGGGGAAGGAATGCATGTTGTAGCAAAATATGTCATTACTTTTTAGTATCTGAAGCTCCAGGCAATACCTGTAACAAGCATGTCAGAATTCTGAGCTGTTAACCGGAGGAGAGACCTTCTCACCAGAGAAGCTGTTAACCCTCCCTACCTAGAGATGAAGCAGATCTTGAGTACAGTAAGAGGCAGTGCTTGCTCACTCCTAGAGTAGTGGAAAATGCCTGTGTGTGTGTGGTATGTATGGAGCAAGTGCCAGTGACATGCCTGTGTATATATGGTGTGTATGGAGCAAGTGCCAGTGACATGCCTGTGTGTGTACGGTGTGTGTGGAGCAAGTGCTGGTGACATGCCTGTGTGTGTATGGTATGTATGGAGCAAGTGCCAGTGACATACCGGTGTGTACGGTGTGTGTGGAGCAAGTGCTGGTGACATGCCTGTGTATGTACGGTGTGTGTGGAGCAAGTGCTGGTGACATGCCTGTGTATGTACGGTGTGTGTGGAGCAAGTGCCGGTGACATGCCTGCGTATGTACAGTGTGTATGGAGCAAGTGCCAGAGACGAGAGAGCTAATGTCTGCCTAAGGACTCAGCAGAGCTTTGGGTGGGAATGAAGTTCACATAGCTCACAATTGAACTTCTCAAAGACATCCTGCTTCCCTAGAGTACAGCATCCCTTGGGGTGAAGGTAGAGGGTATCGGTGGGAATAACTCATAGCTTCATCGAAAGCCATCTTTGTCCATGGAAAGAAAGGAGAGCTCTCTTTAGGGGATGAGGGCAAGCGAAGTGCCCTCGTATCTAAGCCTTGGAGAACATCACCTTGCCGCAGGAGCCAACGCTCTTCCCGCCACAGACCAGTGTGGCCTGGGAAAGTAACAATGACTCTCGGGTTATATTGTTACTTGTTCATGGTGTACTCAGTAAATAATCACCAAGTCAGTTTAGCAGCCAGACAAGCCCTTCTCACTTGCTCCCTTGTGAGATTAAAGATAAAGAGACCATTTTATACCATACAACCAACTGGTTTCAAACCATGAATGTTTAGAAAATGTTTTCTGAAATTATCACTTCCCTGGTAGAGCATGTCTATTGCATCCTTGTAAGAGCTATGTTTGTTTTCATTTTAAAAAAAATGTTTTTAATGACTTTTAGCCGTAGAAATCCATGTGATGGATAATTTAGTGAAATATCCTTGAAAATAATGTTTTAAAGCACTGACATTCATTTGTTGTCATGGGTGTGGTTCTGGGGCTAGGTGGGGGTAGGGGTTGCTCAAGATTTCAGGTGCTCTTTTGCTTCTCTGGAATGTCACTGAGTTCCAATCTTTTATGGCCTTTCAAAACGGTAAAGTGTTTCTCCCCCCAAAACCATTTATTCTCCCCAAGAACAGTTGAGTTTGTCTTTGACCTGGAACTGTTGTGACGGTTCACCCAAGTTCTACGGCATTATAAAACACAGACATTGAGTTGTCATCCGACCTCCGTTACTGTCTCTGCTTTCCTTGTGATCTTCTGACTGGGTCAGAGTAGAAGAGATCAGTGTTTGGATTTAGGTCTCTTCTGATGTTCAAAGCATGAAGTTCACACATAAGCCTCACGATCACTTGCTGTTCTGTATAGAGTATGTTCAGAAGGAGCTCTTTCTACTATTGAACCCAGCTTCAGTGGTTTTATTATTTTGCAGCATTGATTGTGTCCGGGAGATGTTAAGTGTTGTGGAGGTTGAGGCTTGCCGGTTTCCAATATGTAGTAATAAACCATTTGGCTCCTTGCAAAAAACCTTTTCTTCTGCATCCCTGATAATGTACTGGGTGTGTTCAAAGAACTTGTGAGATGAAAGAAACGTAGTCAAAGCAGCAGTGGCATTTCCTTACTAGTTGAATGCACATATCTGAGGACTCAGGGAAATCATCTCCTGCTTTATTGGTATCACATTTCTTGGTAAAAGTTTGGGCCAAATCTTTTCAAATTTCTCAAATTACTTGCTGCAGGGGGGTGTGGGATGGTGTTGAGAAGGGATCTAATCTAGTCCAGGGCAATCTATAACTCCCCCGTGGCAGCCAAAGCCGGCCTTGAACTCTTGATCCTCCTGCCTCTACCTCTCAAGCACTGAGCTCCGAGGCATGTGCCACCATGTCTGGCTTATGTGGATTCTTTTGATCTTAGTAATCACCAGTAGGCCTTTATCATATTGGTATACTAGTTGTTTATCACTGTGTGAGGAATTGCCCCAGATGTTAACTTAAAACAAGTACTTAACCCCTATCATAGTTTCTGAGTTCAGATCAAGGCAGTTTAGCTGGAGGTTCAGTTCGGGATATTTCATGAGACTACTGTCAGCCAAGATTTCCGTTGTCTGAAGACAACAAGGCTAGAGGGTTGGTTTCCGAGCTCCATCGTGGCTGTCTGGAGGCCTTCAGTGGGCAACCTGGATGTTCTCACAGCACAGCTGCTGGCTTCTGCCAGAGCACTATCCCGGAGACAGAGCCAGCAAGCAAGAGAGCTACTGAGTGGGAAGCTTCCGGCTTTTATAATCTAATCTTGGAAGTCATGCGCCCACATTTCTGCCACACATCAGTGGTTACATAGGTCAGTCCTATGGGAAGAGACTACCCAAAGGTGCAAACTCTGGAGGCTGGGATTCCAGGAGGCCACCTTAGAGGTTACTGGACCTGTGAGGCTGCTCTCAACACAAGCCCTGGGGAGGTGCCACCAAGCCACTTGGCCATCTTTCCATGACATGATGATTCATTATATTGTAGACTGTGTTGCAAACTGTTAAGAAGATCTGTAAATGCAGGCATGAGAATATCTAAATTATAATAGTAAGTAAAGAATTATGATAGGAAGTGACATATCACGGCCTGTATTTTACATAAATTTAAAAATAGATTTGCATACAATCTGGTATACTACTCTTTTTTAAGAATGGAAAACTCTTACCGGTGACTAAATCTTCCATTTCTTCCCTTCCTTTTCCTGGTTGGGAATTTTTAGAACTTCAGAATTGAGACATCTCCCCCCTGTAGGGTTGGCTACCCACTGCCTGTTCTGTGCACTTTGGTCTTTCCCCACCCAGATCTCTCCATTTGCAGCACGAGGCCTGCAAGGCCTGTAACCATTCCTCCACTGGCCTCAGCTTCTCATTTGCAGTGTGCTGCCTGAGTGACAGGTACACGCTTTGCCTTCGTGTCCTCAGATAACTGAGCAGGAATTTTTGTCTCAACAAGTACTTCAAGTCCCAAGATGCCTGGTCTATCCGGAATCTCCTGAGTCCCTGGAGCTCTGCCTTGCTGAGCTCCCTCCCAGCTCAAGAATACTGTCTAAAATCCACTCTGCTCCAAGCTGGCCTTGAGGCACAGCCAGCCTGACTCTGCTGTTTTCTAGAAGCAGCGTGTTTCTTTCCATCCCTAGAGGGAAACATTTTCATGAAAATCCTCCTTCTGATGACGAGCAAATGAATCCATCCTTCAGTCTGCCAAAACTGAGGATCCCACAGACAGCAGTGTATATGTAAACCTTCTAGGCACCTCCTTCATGCCCCAAGTTGAGCATTTCTTTCAATATAACATCTGCATGGCTGTCCTTTTCACCGGTGCATTCCTAAAATATACATTTTAGCATTTTCTTTAGCCATGGCAGAGGTAATTATGAGAAGAAAGCCTGGTTCCTGCTGTGGTGGCTCATGCTGTCCAATAGGAAAGCCTGATGCTACCCAGTTAAGCATAAATGACTACACACTCCCTTAAGTGCTGGGAATGAAAAGGCCTGTTGTATGTGCAAGGCTAAACCTCCAGAATCAATGAAAGGTTACGTATCGCCTTTATACAAATGAGGGGAAAAAATCCCCTCTATGTGGACGAATTGAAAGGCAGCCTCCAGGTCTCTGCAGAGTTGCTGGCATAGTCTGGGCCCCTTTCTTAGTTCTCACAAAGCCTTTTTTCCAGTTGGATCCAACCCAGCCCCAGCACTCCTGTCTTAGCTGGCAGATCAGCCACCCCTGTACCTTGATGACAGTTTTCACCCAGTTGACAGCCCAGGCTCTGGGCTCTGACTGACCTGAAGGATCAAAGCGAGCCCAAGAGAAGCCCTTAGAATGAACTGATAGTCACTAGATGGGGGTAGTGAAAGGGGCCATCAATAGCCATTCAGGCAAAGGAAACTATAGTGAGAATCAGCAGAGTTGGGCGAGGAGATAGATCACACAGTAGGTACCTGCTGAGTCAGCATGAGGACCTGGGTTGGGACCCCTAGCAACTACATGAAAAGCCAAGTACAGCAGCCTGTGCCTGTAATCCCAGTCCTGGGGAGCTGGAAACAGCCCGGTCCCTGTAGCTTGCTGCCCTCCCAGTCTAGTCTGCTTCATAAACTCCAGTTTCAGTGGGGGACCCTGTATCAAAAAGCAAGGTGGCGAGTGATTGAAGACTCAGTGTTCACCTCTGGCCTACTCACACTGCACACTCTCACAAATGCGTATGCGTGTGCATACACACACACATGCACACCACCAAAGTAGGAGAGACCTTGGGCTCTTCCAGGAACTAAGTATAGAAAGAAGTAAACAACAGCAAGATCTTCTAGGACAAGCTGCCGAGTGCCATGCTAAGGTGTGTATTTGAAATAGCGTCCTTCTCTTATCTCTGCAGGGGTCTGACCCACGTAGCTTCCATCTTGTCTTTAACTGTAATCATTCTTTACTTGCTGGGATTTATGTCTGTGATACTATCTCGTTGCCACTTGAACATGCAGAATCTCTTTCTGCACAAAGGACATGTTTTCAGGTTCTTAGGGTAGCTAATTGGAATGTGGTTTCTGGGAGGCACGAAGAGGAAATCTAGGAAATCCTAAAGAAGATCTTGTCATTTCATCCCCTGCCTCAGGATTAGTGTACACACATTCATGTGCAGGCTTGCACGAGCACACTAGGGAGGGAGGGAGAGAAAACAAACCTGTCCGGTGTGTTACCTTTCACATATAGTACAGAGAAAAAGCCACATGTGTTTCTATACTTTTTATCTAATATCTTCAATTAATTTTTAAAATGGGAACAATCAAAATGAATATGCCATCCTCTAGGAAGATGTGTGGGAGAATATCAGACAAGAATCCCAGTAATGCTTGTTTGGTATTCATAGCAGTCTGAAATGTTGACCTAGGACATCAGAAATGTGACACTCTAAAGTAACAGTCTGGTGACTGGAGACAGCTCCACTGCCACCTCACCAGCAGCCACTCTGGTGTCACCTGCTCCTTCTGACCATCGCAAAGTTGCTACAGCCTGGGAAAGGCCTGGCCTCTTCTGTGCATGGTCTGAGGGAGAATGGGCAATGGGCGGGCTGCCACCAGGTGGGAATCAGCACAGTAAATATGATCTTTAGGACCTGTGGTTATTCACACCTACATCTCCCAGTCACACAAGCATATTCCATCCCTCCCTCCCTCTCCCCCCTCAAATGGGAAGGTTAGATTGTTCCTAATAGAGGGCATAAACTAGGCCAGGCCTAGTGGCACACACTTTAATCCCAGCATTTGGAGACAGACGCAGGCAGATCTCTGTGAGTTCAAGGCCAGCCTGGTATTCAAAATGAGACCCTGTCTAAGAAAAAGAAGTGTACAGTGAACCTATAAGAGAATCAGATCCGTATTGAGTGGGAACTTCCCTTTAATTATTCATCTGATCCATACTCCTCAGATTCACTCTAGGAGACTGAACAGTGTACACTGAGTTCTTAGCAAGCGTTGCAGTGTAAACCCATGGAGTCTATGGACACCGCTAGGGAAGCCTGTGATCTTGAATATAAAATGCATTGTACTCAGTGCTAGAGCTGTATTTTTACTAATACTTAGCATAATTTAGGCTTCTGATCTTGACCAATTTTCAAGACACTTCTCTTCAGAGGGCGAAATGCAGTGTTCTGCAAAAACCGCCCTGACCATGACCATGGGTGTGAGGATGGCAACAGGGCCTGTGCACTTTGAGCTCCGTAAGTCACAGTTATTTCCATATAATGGTAAAGTTGAATTATCAGTGTTCACGCTTACACGTGAGGCACATCTGATGGGATGGACAGCCGCCTAACTGTTCAACTTTACAACACAGAGCTGGGACTCAGTTTCCCCTTTGGTGAAGCAGTTTAATCACGTGAGTAGAAATCTCAGTGAAGAAACTTACTCTTCACCTTGTTTCTTTGCAGTTTGCTTCTCTGTGAATGGCAATGTATTAAAGTATTAAAAAAGTCTGTACTTGAATCTGCAAGATGAAGAAATGTTGACTACAACAGTTACTCTTTTAGTTGTTGGACTTAAATATTTTAGTCTCCAGTCTGCAATGACAAATCATAGTTATCATAGGGTGTCACTTAGGAGATACAAAGTGATATTATGATTTTTAGTAAAGGATAGAGGATGAAATTTAGCTGGCCAACCTACCCATTACTTCAAATATTTGGTATTTTTGTGGTGAACATATGATACTAAGATGTACGGTATTTAACAACTAGCTATGTTGAACACAATGTGTAATACAGATGTAAAGACTCCATACTCCCCACGTCTAACTGTGGCCTGGTACCCTTTAACAATCATGTCTGCATTCCTCCTACCTCTCAGGCTCTGGTAATGGTTGTTGATGTGAGTTTGATGGTTTTAGTTTCCACGTCTTCCAGTGTTTAATTTATTTCACTTAGCTTAGTGATCTCCAAGTCTGTGTTGTCCCACACAACATTCTTCTTCTTTGTAAAAAGCTGAGTAGTATTCCGTGGTGTACATGTGCCACCTTTTATCTGTTTATCCACTGATGGAAATCATGATGCAATTATTTGGATGTTGTGAGTGTATACAGTGAACATGGATATACAGGAGACACTTGGACAAACCGATGTCCAGTCTTTTAGGCAAATACCCAAATGAGAGGTTATTGCATTGTACAATAATTCTAGTCCCTCTATTTATTTATTATGAGTTCTAGAGGTCAGAGGACAACTATCAGAGTCCTCTTCTCCCACCGTGTGGTTCCCGGGAGAAGAAGTCAGGTTATAAGGCTTGACAGAAAAGGACCTCACCCACTGTGAGTCATTTTGCTTCCCCATGGAGTAATTCTATTTTTAGTTTTCTGGGGGGACTTCCTGAAGATTTTCACAGTAGCTGTGCTGATTCACTGAGGGCTTTGCTGTTGTCTGCGTGCTTGATTGCTTTTGTGGTGTGTGAAAATTACATGCAGGTAAGAAAGGGAACCAACCATGCAGGCCTGGAATGTTCCAGGCTCTAGTGTTTTCCTCCTGAGCTATCTCTTGTCATGTTAAAGGAAAATATCACTGAGCTACCAAAATAATTAATTTTTGCATTTACCTTTATGTTCATAAATGGTGCTGATTTGGAAAGGTGTATTCTATTTCACCAGAGCACCTAGGATCCGCAGACGATGCCTTCAGAATTACGACTAAAGGATAAAATGTAGTGGTGGATGAAGGTTGTTAATATGTCTTCCCCTTGAGGTTCCGAGAAGTACCAAATATTGCATTCTAAAATCAAATAGTAAAACATGGCCCTAGGTGGGATTTCTTGCTTTAAAAAACATTTTAAAAGAAGAGTAAATGAATTTTCTTGAATTTTGTAGGCTGCCCAATTTTCTTTACCAGCTTTTTAAAGGCAAAATATAATGCCACATAGAACTTATTTGCCAAATTTCTCTTAGCTGCCTTACTTATAGAACCAGACAGGGCTGGTAAGCAGGCGTTCAGGCAGGCTGTCTGGCCTTCCAGTTTGGTTCCTACTGCTTTGGTAGGATGGATTTACTTGATGGCTCTAAAGCATAGCTCATGGTTGGTGACATGGTAAGAGAAATTTATAACATGTTTTACAGAAAAGAGCTACGAAAACATTTTAAAGAGCAATAAAGGGGAACATGCTTTCGTGCGCCCTAAAAAATACAGTGAAGTGAAAATGATTAAAACAGATACGGGATTAAGTGGAATTGAACAAAGAGCCCTGGGAAATACCCACAGATACCAACACACAGTGTGTGCGCACTAGGACACTGCAAACCAGGGGCAGAAAAACGACATACCAGTGAGTACAGATGAATTAAATAATTGTCATTTTCAATCATCTCTTAAAGCCTACAAGAAAACAACTGGCAAGTATTTAGCCCATATTGGAATGGGATAGTGTTTTGAATAGAAAGCAGAAGAAACCACAAGAGGAACAATCATACTTCCACCTGTCTTAGTAAAGAGAGCCCCAATTATGACAGACAAAACCAACTCAAATGACCATAAATAAACCAAGATGTCACCTAGCCAGATCTCAGGGAACCCCAAGGGCAGGGCCAGGGCTGGGGCAGACCTTCCCAGGGTCCAAAGGGAAGTTGTTCCACCTTCTGGAAGGACCTGAGCCCTGAAGCTGCAGCTGCCTCCCTGCTGGGCTCATCGTTAATGAAGCTCAGTTGCATAATTCAGTTCTGCTTCTGGCTAGCTGCTCTTCCTGTTGCAGCCCACTGCGTCCCCTGTACAGGAGTGCATTGGACAGAAAGGGACTCTGGGCAAGGCAAGAGTATGCTTAGTAGGTGTGAATTTGAAATGCCATAGATTGGATAACACAAAAACACTTAAAAGGGCAAATACCACCTCAGAAAAATATTTATGACAAGTGTCATGCAGAAATGATCCATACCTCTAACAAAGAAAACTGTTTTGACAGTCGTAAAATATCTAGCTTAGTGTGGCCTTTAAGTGGGCAAAGGAGATGAGAAACAGTTTGCAAGAGAAAATGGGCTGCGGGAAAGAAGAGAATAAAGGTTAGCCTCAACAGAGGTACAAAAGACACAGACTTAATACAACAAAGTGATGTTTCTGCTTAGGGTGTCGGCAGCACCTTTGTGGGGTTTTTGTTTCTGTTTGTTTTTAAAATCATACTGTTAGTTTTGGCAAAGTGTGAGTCAGACCCCCATATTCTGCTGTTGAAAATATAAATAAGTACCAGCTTTCCGGGTAAAGATACTGCAAGCCAAAGCAATGATCCTGCTCCAGTTGGCCAGCGGTTCTAAGAAGGAAAGTCAGAGAGACGCAGCCACGGAAGATTGCACGATTTGTGGGCGGTCGATGGTGGCGAAAACTGGGAATAGCAAGCGTTGCTTCAGTAAGTAGGCTAACCAGGTATTGAAATGGCATATGCCAATAAAAGTAATTTGTACAAACATGTCCAATTCCATAATTCCAACTTTGTAAACGTGTAGGAGGCAGTGAGGAAAAACTTTTATAGGCAATATTCTGAATTTTAACAGCACTTAATGACTATAATAATAGATGATTTCTTTACTACAGTGAAAATATTACTATGATTATCAAAAGAGCATCAGCAGCAACGTATGTGCTATGTGTGCCAAAGATCTGTGCCTCACACGCTGCCTCTGCTCCTCGGGCCCCTTCCCACCCTTCTCCCCTGCCCGTGGGGTCTGTCTGGGCTTCCTTTACACAAATGGCTGTTGCTGCCAAGCAGAGGCTATATCAGAGTCTGCTGATGGCCTCACCAAGGCAGCCCCTCAGGGTTCGTGTTCAGGGAGGTGAGTGTCCATACGCCACTGCTTGTGACATGGAAGAATGCACACCAGAGCCCATTCTCCTGTAGAACTCAGGTGTGATGTGGAAGTGAGCTCGTGGACTCATGCTTTGGGCCTGAAGGAGAATTCTGAAATAAAAGCTGTGTCTACAAAGGGCAATTAGAACTTCAGTGGCAATGGAGAGATTGGAATATTACAGTTCCAGGGACTAGTTACAGTTGGCCTTGGTCTTCAACCACTCCTCAAGAGCTATTCCTTGTCCATGTCTGTGTCAGACCTTAGCATCCTGATAAACAGATTAAAACCTTTGGAATGTATTAACTTAACATTCTCTGCCAAGCACAGGGCTCAGAGCTGTTCACTAGCATCTGGGGTCTGTAGCTGAGGTTGCCCCTGCTGACCTAACCACCCTTCAAATGTTTCCACCAGTGTTTTCATTTTATTTACTTTTTTGAAACAGGATCTCTCTGTGTAGTCCTGTCTGTCCTGAAACTATGTAGACTAGGCTGGCCTTAAACTCAAAGATTCTCCTGCCTCTGACCCCCAAGTGCTGGAATCAAAGGCATGTGCACCACACTCAACATATTTTAGAAATGCCTTGACTCATAGCTTTCTTAGTTCTGTTATCATAAAAAAAAAATGTTCTTGTTGCAGCAATGGAACCTGGAGTGACCCAAGTCCTTGTTTCTAGGCCACGGCCACTCAACTTCGCCTCCAGAATAAACTATCTCTTTCTTCTTTGAGTTAAATGCTAAATTTTGGCATAGGCTGGCCAGTGTGCACACACACCTAGTAGCTTCCTAGTTAGCCCTCCAATGTTCTTAAATTGTTCTTTTTAGTAATTTTATCCACAATTCAGAGGGTGACATTAAGAAAGAAAAGGATGTTGTGGGCCACTGGGGGAGGCTCAACCAAGCCAGAAGTCCAGAGTCAGGAAGGCTTCTCTCTACCCAAAGACTTTCTTCTGACTTAGCCAAGTGTGTCCCTGGCGGGAAAAATTATTTTCATCTAGCTGCTGAGCAACTGGAGTCTCAAGCAGATCGGTACTATGTGGAGCGGGCCTCTGGCCCTCCATGTCTACTGGACACTGTGGACCCAGGGAGGACCCCTAGGGAGACTTGGGGACCCAGGGAGGACCCCTGCTAAGAAGAGACAAAGCTTTGCTGTTTCCTTTGGCTTTGTTCCCAAGTGTACTCTAGATCTATAAGAAATGTTATCCTAATCAGTTACTTCCTCTTCTCTTCAAGGTTCCTGTCCTCCCCACCCCAGGAACACACACACACACACACACACACACACACACACACTCACTCACGTTTCAGTATTCAAGCTATCGCCTCTCACTTTGGGATGACCATATCCATTACAGAAGTAAATGCTTGATGAAGCTGGGTGGTCAGTAGCAGTGGTCCCACTGGGGGTTCCTACTTGGGATGAGCCCGGGGGGAGGGGGTGCTCACTTATGCAAGCTCCTGATATGTTGACCATACATCCAGGAGCTCCCCCTGCTTCAGAGCTCAGGAGAGCCCCAGGCCTCTTTTGAAGAAACCTTTGTTCCAGAAGGCCAGAGAAGTCCCTGGGACAGGCCCTTCTGCGTTTGTAAACACAATAGGAAGGAAGGTTTCTTCTGGTTCAAGACAGGGCCTCTGGAATGGCTAATCATTGTTTTTTCAGGTTTGTGTGGTCATGTAACGATTTCAGTCAAAAACGCTTAAAACCACTGTGCTTTGTTTTGGAATAGTTCAGGGTGTCGAAGAAAAATACACAAAGAAAAAGGGACTTGGACTTTCTGAGCATGGAAAGGTGACACCTGCAGAGTGTCTGGGCCCCATGCCACCAGGCCAGGGGGGAAACTCGCTTCTTACATACCTGAGCCTTATTGTTACCTAAGGTTGTTATAATTTTAGAAAGGAAAAGATGAATGGAATACTGGGCTTACAGAATCTATTTCTATTTTTTGTCCGACTGAATCACTGTGATAAAAGCAGCCCTGGGCATCACAAGACTTACTAACCTTTGTGTCATTCCCCCTCCCACTCTGTTCCAGAAATGACTTTTCCCCCGTATCTCTTTTTATCTTGCTCTAAACAATACACAGCTTCTCCACACTGGCAGGCCTTACAGGGACTTAGGAATTATCTCTGATTTGTTTGCCTGCATATCAGCTCCCTCCTCACTTGCTCTCTCAGATTGGAAACCACAGTGTAAGCATCTAAGCCTCCTGACTCATGAATGCCAATGAGGGAATCATGAATTAATCATTATTGTTCTTAGAGTGTTGGGTTGGCCTGAGAAACTCAATTTGAACATTCCCTTCGTGATTTAATTTCTGTTTTAAAAGTATTTTGGTTACTTTGGTGCTTTTTGAGTATGTTAATTTTTCACTAATTTTGCTTTAACTTAAAATGGCTTGGCAGTGCTACCACAGGTAGCTGATGGAGCCTTTTCTGTAGATGATTGATCGGACGCACCTGTTCCGATGTGGGACCGCAGGGGACTTCACCAGAATACAGTTGTCCTTGGACTTCCTTGAGGTGAGCCCTTTATTTAATAATAACTCAGGCATGCGTCCTCACACAAAGCTTCATGTGTGCCCTTCCTTATCTGTTTGGCATTCAGAATGATAAGAGAAAAGGGCAGCTGTTACTGTGTCGCAGCCAGCTTTCCAAGGGCAGGGTTACTCCGGTCCATTTCCCGGATCCTGTTTCTCCCACTTCTCATTAATTCATTAGCAGCCGTTAAAGTAAAAGTGACCTCAGCTGTGCTTTCCGCTCCCACGGGCTCCCTCTCACATCTGTCCTAACACATCCATGAGAAGGTTTTACCGTGTGTGCTCCAGCATATGAAAACCTTCGGTGTGCATGGGTAAAGAACCCTGATGATTTCTGTGGCCCCTGTTTATGTGAGTCACGGCTGCTGATTTCACTCACAGGGCTTTCAGAACTTGGCCCTGGCAAATTGTGCATTTCTTTTGCTTCTTAGACTAGTCATTCCTAGGATTTCTCTTTAATACTCAACTCTTATAACAAATTCTAAAGTTAAAATATGCATAAACCATCCAGTTACGCACAAAAAATATTAAGAGATTGTTGAGAATAAAGTAAGAAGTTTACTCCAGCTGTCTGCCCTTCTCCAGCCTCCCAGGACCCTCACAGGTTCCAGTGACATCAACACATCCCATGTGAGAAGAGGCATCTCCTGGGTCATTTAGGCAGTCCACCCAACTCATCTAGAGTCAGATCCTTAGTGTGAAGTTAGGCTCCGTGTCTTCCTCCTGAATAGAGTCGGCAGTAATATACCATTACTTTCTCACAGACAAGTTACAAGTGCTAAATTAGTTGATACATGACATGCCAAACCCTTTGGACTCTGTTAAGCGCCATACTCTCGGTGACTGTAAGTCCTACAGACTCTGTGCGTGGAATTGCAGAGCACAGGAGGCTGGAGCTGAGTTGGGCCTGCTCAATAAGAGTCTGTTCTGTGCCTATGCTTAAGCTGAGAACGTGACAATGAGGTAGGCTACTTACTCTTGTCCGAGTTTGAGTTAAAAATGTGGGTGAGGATTCCACCCTCAGTGAGCCCTTGCTGGGGAAGGTAGTGGGTAAAACACCAAGTCATTTGGGCTAGCAAGAACTCACAGAAGATGCCTGCTATGAAGCAGGTAGGCAGGGGACAATTGTAATTAGTCATGGGACCACTGTGATTGGTACCAAATCTGAAATAACTTTAAAATTCATATACTAATCTGAAATAACTTTAAAATCTGAAATAACTTTAAAATTCATATACTAATGATGTCATATGTTGAGAGCAGAGCCATGTTCAATATCAAAGCAAAGCGAGTAGACCCTTCTTTAAAGTTATTTCAGATTTGGGATTTCTAAGAAACAAAGAAAAGACACTCTTAGCTTTTTGTAAGCCTGGAGAGCCAATGCTTTACACTAACGTTCTAGAGTAAATAAAATGTTTTGTATAAACTTGATAGCATACATCTCTGGGTCTGTTAAGCCAGGAAGGAAAGAGGGAGGGAGAGAAGGAAGGAGGGAGGAAGGAAGGAAGGAAGGAAGGAAGGAAGGAAGGAAGGAAGGAAGGAAGGAAGGAAGGAAGGAAGGGGAAAAATGGTCCATCAGAATCATTTCAAAGAAATTCATTTATTTTTCAGTTTTTCATTTGTATATGACTTCCCTTCCCATTCCTAAAATGCGAGTGAGCTAAAAGAATCCTGCAGATGAAAAAGGTAGAGAGAGGATGGGAGTCAGGATTAAGGAAAGGGAAGCTGCTTCCTTGCAGCCTGTGACCCCAGACACTTAACAGAAAGTTCCCACTTTCCAGAATCTCCACCCCCACCCCTCCCACCACCCCC